>JABSTR010001158.1:0-47412 GCA_013339765.2 Haemaphysalis longicornis
TTTTTCGCTTCACTTCATTGTATATACTTTATCCAATAATACTCTTCGTTGAGAACCTTTCCATCGCATCTGTATTTTTGCCATTGCATCGACGATCGCCACAATGGCGGTTTTCACCTGTGTGACACAAAGACGTTTTACTAGTCGCTATTGTAGCTTCCGTCTCGGTAAATGACTAACCTTAGTGAAGCAATTTTTCGGACGCAATAACGAACTGTTGTACACAGGCTTACCTAGCTACTTTACCTATTTTTGTTATTAAAGCTTCAGTGTATTTCGGTTTGCATTGATATTTTGCGAACACTCCGCTCTGTAATGTCTTCGGCCGGGAGTGTAAACTGAAAATATATAACTACGCCTGTAATCAAACCAAAACCCCACCGCAGGCCTTGCTTTTATTCTAGCATCATCGCTGAAAACCAAAAGCACGTGCTCACCAAATCGGTCGTCGTCAAATTGAGCCACGTAGCAGTTGCTGTAATCGGCGAAAGGAACTCGAAGGGCGTGAATGGTGTGTGGGTCTGCAAGAAAAGAAATGACATGCGAGGAGATATATTTTGCCTTTTTATTCATGCACTGGAGGTGGCATAATGTTATTCAACCTCCAATTCTTACAACGTTTGTGTGCCAAAAGGGCAATAACTACTCGTTAGGGTTTCAATTGGTTAAGGCATTATTAAAAGCGGGCGTGTGTGAAAGTTTACTTTAAAACAATTCCACTTATTTCAATGCTAATATGGGAGTGTGCCAGAAAAGCTCGCCAGAGTCTCGCGCGAGAAATGCAATTCATGATAAACAATCTCCAAAATTTTTGTTGCGATGCAATATTTCATTTTCACATGTGGAAATGCACATTCCCAGAATGTACGGCTGAATTTGGCATGTTCGTTAGGTTGAATGACACGTTGAATAAGCAGACGTATGTCGTTGATATTATCTCTACTGCTATAGCGTCACACAAATTTGCAAAAATACTGATACCGACTGGGAACTACTTTTCGAGTCGTGTAGAAAGATTTTTATAAATTTTGTTTCGTTTCAGACCTACCAGCTTTCAATTAAAGGGTCATAAATTCTCATGTTCAAAATTTTTCCGTTTAATTTTTTTCAGGTTTGAAGACTCCCTCAAGGCGCAGCAACACGTAAAAATTCTTCGTACAAATAATGTATACTCAAAATACATAATTTAACGTTAACCTTGTCCACTATGATAAAACCGGTGAGACGTGCACGAAGGAACAAAGCAAAACTGATTGGGCGAACGCTTGAGTCAACCAAAATTCTTATGGGTATTAGCGTCACGCGGTGGTCGTGGATGTATGCCGCGTTTAAAATATCTCTTCGAGCGACGTGTGCCTTTTAAATGTTCGGATTTTATTAAATCAAGCGGACAGTTTCTCTAGTCCAACTTTTACCATCGAAATGTTATTTAACTGTAGGCAGGTTGATGCATAAATGACCGAGCATTGAATGACCATCGTCGGCACAGACATGGATCAACCTCTAGCAAGTGCAGAGGGAGGAAAGCACACATATTCAGTGCACGCTAGCAAAGTTTACCTAAAGCAAGGACTTCAGCTGTGGCACTGATATACGCGCATGTCTGCGTCTTGCAGGGGAGCTACAGTTCTAGCAGTTGCTCAGGTCCTCAGGCGTTCCGATGATTGTTGGCCAGCGTTTTTAGTATCAAATGATGTTTAAAGTAAAGGCAGCGCTCAGGCGCTGCAAAAAAGATATATAAGGGTAATGTCGACAATATATAAAAACGAAGAAGTGGCAGCAGCCCATGCCACCGCAGAGTTACTCAATTTACACCAGTTGCGGAACTCCCCGTAGAGCCCATGTATCCAAAGTCAGTCCATGATTGACCCCAGCTCTGGGGCGAAGCATGGACAAGGGGCAGTATTCTCGACTGCAAAATTTCACGGAGAATTCGCTATGTTTTTTGCTTGAGAAAAACGTAAATAATCTGGGACTTTATGCACGTGTATCTATGACGACGTGCAGCGTAATTCTACGCTTAGTTCACATAGATCACAACCGAGCTATGAAATATCGCGCACAAAAAATATAAAAACACTTAGCATATAATATAAAAACAGGGAAATCAGCTTAGGTTGGCAAAAATAGACATTTCTAGAGGTTATAAATAGCATCAACACCATAATGTGATCAAGTACCGTTGTTCCACAAGCCAGCGAAAGTCAGGTGTTGAGCAAAGAAACAAACGCACCGTATTTAATTTTTCTTTCAATCGCTTTTAGTAACATGGCTGAGCCCTCTCGTACAGTGCAAGATGTATTTCGTGATTACCTTCACTGTTGTCATTTGGTCTTGATCACAGAAAAAGACCTCCGTTTCCATCACTCGTAATACGCGGGAATGAAAGCGAAACGCTACCCCGGAGAATGGCGCAGCGTACCGGTGCTGCCGATTTATTCATCAAGCGCGAACTCAATGAGCGCAATAAAAAATAAATCAGTCAGATTTCTTTGTTATTTTTCTCGAGAATTTGATTGTGCGACCCACTGGCTTACCAGGAGGAGTGATTACAAATGCCGTGCGGTGGGTTCTTTGTAATGGAGAGGATTGTAATGCTCTCCTATGTTACGTTACTCCAAGCAAATAATTGATCATTTATTCCGAATTATAGAAACGAAATGCGACGCGTTATGCTTATGCTCCGTTATCGGTGACTTGAAAACAGCCAAAGCAATTATTTCGTTTGTTAGAAAACCATTTTAAACCACGCGTCGTGTGAAACTGCGCCGTCTGCAAATTAACTTGGGTTTCACGTCGGCGAAGGTCGGCGAAATGCTTTGCCCTATTTCAAGGCGGTGGCAGCGCAAATCTGCAAGCTGTTACGTAAAAACACGTCACTTTTACGCAAGCTGAAGTTGCCAATGCGAGACGTATGCGTTCCGGTTGACTGTTTATATTACGTCACTTTCTTCTCAGCCAATCACAGAGAGGACGTGGCATACAAGCTGTATTGCTGTTGAATAGCAAAGACAGGTCTACGTTGTTATGTCCGCTGCAATTACTCTAGATTTTCATTGTCAGCCAAGAATAATGCGCTTTCAGTAGAGATAAATAAGGCAAACTTCCGAAATGGTGCCACTACACGTCATGAAATGTCAAAAATGAGCAAAGCCCACCCAACCGCTTTGTCTACCGGAAGCACGTAACCCAAAGTGAAGGTAATCAGAAAAAAGCTTCCTGCGAATTCCCAGTTCACGGTGAATTCACGGCGTCGAGAATAAGGCTGAAGCACTGGGCAAGGTGACTAATCTGTCGACAGAAAGTTTAAGTGGTATGCAAGTGCTTGCGGCTGCTGGCCTATGCAAAAATGAAAAAAAAAAACAAGTAAACGTTTACTGTTTCCACTCTTCAAAATTATGCAACCTTTATTTTATTATGTTGTGTTATAAAATACGAATATTATTACTATTGTGTTATTATTGTTAGTATTGCGTTACAAAAAATCTACCTAGCATCGCTTAGTAAGTTTCGTCACTTCCGCCGAAAGCCATAGAAGTTTGCTTTCGAAATGAAGATTTTTGGCACGGCGAAGAATTGATATTTTAATGGTTCACTTACCGCTATCATAGCGAAGGACGAAGTGATCTGGACGGCTGGTGAGCCCAACAGTGCAAGTGTCCGCGCCACTATAACGACAAAGCAAAAACTTTTTATTAGTTAACTGTAAGGCGACTGCCCGAGTCACTTAAAAAGTCGGCAATAATAGTTTTGCCATCAACAATCAGTATAACATTTGTCCGAAAATCATGGCAGTCATTGGAGGGGGTAAAAAGGTGAGCAAGTCCCTGAGTATTTGGCAATCGCTAATATTGACGGTTATGATACAAATAACGTTGACATGGATACACGAGTAATTATTAAAACGTCATTTCGGCTGGCTTCGTCGTTTTTGTAGTGAAGATTCTAATCGCATCGACATCATTTTATAAGGCGACATTGTTTATAATTTTTAGAGTTGAAAGCCGCGTCAGGATAACAAAATAACCACTTATTGATGGCTAACGGGATCGGTTGTTACGGACACAAAAATGTTGCTATTCCGTTTTTTCAGTAGCATCAAAGAGACGAAACGTAGAAAACTGACCTACAGTACGTGGAAATCGTGATTGTAGGTTGAAGCATTTTATTTTGCCGTAGAGGTGCTAAATAGTCAAAAAAGGTTTCGCGCCCCCCAAAATTTATTGGCCTTCGGAAAACAATTCTTTTTGGAAGACGGCAAGATATATTATCCGGCGGATTGCCACCATACATGAGCGTTAAGTAGTCGACAACATTATTTAACATTGCTTCGCGCCACTCTGGCATGGAAACGCTAGGCAATCTACTTTAAAGAATTTTAATTGTTCCCTGGAATGATTAGAAATAAGAAGTGTACTGTGCACAAAAACGAGAAAAAGAATCGTGAATGCGAAACAGTAGCATATTTGAGGCTTGAAGTAGACGATTTGCTTCTGTACCGCGCTGTTTTGCTTTACCAAATAGGTGAAATTGTGGTGTTTCCAACGTCAACGTTACGCCCATTGCAATATGGTGCTTTGCAAACTAACGTAGCTGGTAATATTCCGCTTAATACTGGTAGCTTATAGCTGTCACTACTACACTGTTCCTAGTATTCTGATCAATCAAATGCAAGTGACGAAATATATTTTCCCCTGCTGAAGACAACACTCGAAGACATTTAATATTTATAGATTTCTAACACAGCACTTGGAAATATCGGCTCTACTAACCTGCTTCTGGCTATGTAAAAACCCTTGTCGCGATATTAACAGAACAAAAAAGTTGCATTCCCAATACCCGGACTTTAACTAATGGGCCAAAAAAAAAACTTTGGCGCCCGGGTCTTTATTCTTGGCCGTTACAAAAGGATTTACTGTTACGCACAAGACTAGGATCTAAATTTGCAGCTCTTTACACTTGGCTCATAGACGTACACGATTACGAGGCGAGTGTCACAAGAGACCGCCATTTCTGGAGGTTTAGAAAACCAAATCTGCGTTTGCCAACAGCGGAGAACAATTCCAAGAGCCAGTGCGATGAGGAGAATCAAGTTTTTATGCAATGAATTTGGAAACGTAGTTTTGTTTTTTTCCAATGTCTCAATATACGAGAGACGAACTGAAATTTCTATAAATGATATAGCAAATCTATAAATGATATAGCAAAATGATAAAGCAAATCTTTGTCTCTATAACGGTGGAATGTGTGCATTTGTCTTTTCTTTAATACAACACGGTTCCTCCCCGTCTCGCCTCATTCCCTGTAACTTCTTGCGATGGAATCTTTACATTATGCACCACACGCCCATTTCTTGCGGTAATTCAACTGGTGCTATTTGTTTATGTTATGTTCATGACGTTAACAACAAGGTTATTGGGTTGTATTGTAGTTTCCAGGGACATTGCGTTCGATGGCCACGTCTTGCCTCCGTAGATTACCAAAGTTTTACGAACTAAGCAGAACGCAGATGTAAAAACAATCCAAACGCAACGTTAGGCGTCGAGAATGTCCCGGGCGAGTTTCATTAACGCCAACTGCTCGGTGATCTTGGAGCGAGGTTAGCCGGCTGTGTGGTCTAGGGCACGCGGTATGCTTTTTTGCAGTTTTGATCTAAGGATTTGCTGTTAAACTACAAAGTCAGCAAGTGACGGTGGTATGAGATACATAAATTCGACAGCAAACAAATGCAAAAATTCGCACCGAGTGTTGAAATAAATGGAGAAATAAATTTCAATGACGAGCCCCATCGCTGTGCCAATAGCGAAATTTTTTATGGTCGTTGCAATGGCAATAAAACAAAGAACGTTGCAGTGTCGTATGAAAGTCAAAACAATTTCAGAAACAAAACAGAGCGACATGAACCTTGTGTGGCAAATCTATAATTGTGTGCAAAATGACCACTCAACTTGGGAGTTTGGAGCAGAAGGCGTATATAGCTGCGTCCGAGTCGACTAATACGCGTTACGTGGGTGGGTGGGGCAAGGTGAGGGGCATAGCCCGTCGAGGCTAAAAGATAGCCTCTCTTGTACAGCGTGAACACCTGGAAATAATACATGTGGAAAGGGAGCGAAGGATTAGGACATTAGAAAAACACAAGAAGCTTGGAGGCTATTTTTTACGTGTTAACACTACATCAGTTTGTGTCCCCCACGTAAGTTATAGAATATAGGAGCAATGCAAGTACAGTGCTTTATGTAGACTGCAATATCGACAGAAATTTACCAATAAAATAACAACTTGAAAGCGAATAACAAATTACACCCTACACAACAGAAGCAAAGAAGAGAAGGAGGGGGGGATTCCGGACGAAATGCATTTTCTGCAGAATCTGAATTGTTAAGTAAACAGGTAGCTTAGAGCAGCCATAGGAGCTGAAACTCGAGCTCTGTACATCTATACTCTTGTGTACAAATGCTTAACACATAAAACCCGCATAACCTATCCTTCAAAGCAAGTTATCTCAAATAAATGTAGTGTCACGATGTCATATAACAATCAAAATAAAAAAACAAGTGTGTATATTGCGCAGTCGCCATAGGGCATTGGCTCATTGCACAGAAAGTTGGCAACGGAATATTTTTGCTGGAAATAATTCGGCGTTACAGTGTTTCACCTAGAATGAACAGCTCGAACAGCAAAACAATTCAAGATACCTGGGGCGAAAACAACTATCTTTCGCAGAGGATATTTTAGTAATAAAATCCTTTATGATAATGTAACAAAAATCCAAAATAGGCAAACCCACGAGGCCGTACTACGGTGAGTGTTAAAACAAGACAACAAGGGCCAAAAACGTTTCAGTATCCGTGACATGGTACACAACCAAATGCAAAATGCCAAATTGCGTACACCGAGAAATATCGTACGATCTGGGAAGGCCAAAAAAACGTTACAGTGATGAAAGGTTTGCTTTGAACTACACGTGACCAATACTGGAAACGAAAGCTTGAAATGGCGGTTTGTTGTTAGCTCAAAACATTGCGGCATGGAGTTAACAAAATAAACTTGACAAGAAAACCAGTCTAGACCTTTATAAACGGAGCAAAGGAAAAATTGGGCATGTGTGTATGGAACTGAGATGGTGAGGACCAGTAGAGGAGACCACTGGTAATCTGGCCTGCTATGCTGCTGGCAGACAGTGGAGCACAACACTCTGCGTCCACACTTTCCCTTCACCTCCTCATGCTCACTGCTTAACTATGATCCCTCTAATTGTCTTAGGTAGGATTACTGTTCTTTGCCCTTTGGTAAGCATAGTATTGTAGAGATTTTATGGCCCATAGCTGGGTAAAAAACCGCACCAAAGCCACGAAATGTATGTCGCTGTCGTTGTGAAAAATGCGTAGGGTGGGGTAACGAGAATTTGAATCGTTCGGGCATTGTCTGGTATCCACAAAGATTTCACTGACGTCCTATCCGTCACGGAAATGACGTCCAGTACAACTGAAGCAAGTGGCCTCTAAAGGGTGCACCCACGCACAAAGGGTCTTATTGCGGTGGGGGGGGGAGCAACCTTTAGTACTGAAGAGTACGCCATATTAGGGTTGTTTGTTTTTCGGTTGTTATGTTTTAACAAAAAGTGTTTATACCGGGATACACCAACATTTCACTGACGTCATATCCGTTACGGGAATGACGCCAGTACACTTTTGCCGAAGCGATCCGCCAGTAAGGCGTCGCTTGCCAAGCACACCCACAAGAGAGCCGCTGTCCGGTAAATCATGCTCAGCTGCAGATTTCGCTGCACATTTCACTTTCATGTTTTACCGATTCCTTTGATAGAGGAATCAACCCCAGTTTTTTATTATTTTTGTTTCAGTTAATTGAGCGTGGTTACAAATATCGGGCCATGTAGCTAAAAGTAGAACCTATTCATCGTTTTCGCAGCACGAATAGGCGGTCTATCACGTTACCATGCGACGCGGCAGGGTTCGTCGGGTTTTCTTTTTTTTCGCGCATGCACCATGAGTATGCGACGTATGTATATAATTATGTTTTTTTCCCGAATAAAATCTCTTGTAAGTCAGCGCTTGTTTGTGTCTTCCTTTACGTGTTTTCGTCCAGTTTGCTCTGTTACCCGCCATGGTTCCTGTAACAGTTCTTGTAGCGGGGAAGTAGGGTTGCAGTGTTCTGCCTCGCCAGCTCTGATATTTGTCACCATTGGACATTCCCAGAGAGTCCTTCAGCTGGCATTTCCCCTATTATCTATTGGTAATGGTGTATTCCTTAAAAATGGCGCAGCTTTAACTATAGTGGTAAAAGGCTGCAGCAACACAGGAGCTGGGGATTGACCTAACGCCTTCCCAAACTGACAGCGGATCCCATTGGAGAGAGAGCAGAACGCTAGTCTAGGCGCGTTCCTCGTACGGTGAGGGGTAACCAATGAAGGCCACCCTCGAGAATACATGGCCGCCAAGAGGTCGTCGCCGTTGACCGAGTCAAGCCCGCTTACGTCTCCTCTCTCTAACTCACCAAGGGGTTCCCCTTCTGGACGAACCCGGCTCGAACACGAGAAAAATTCAGTCTAGCCTTTCTGCTACGGTACATTCACCTCTGAATTTGTACACTTCACATGAGCCTCTGGTGAAAAAAGATCTTTCTAAAGTTTGTTTAGAAGAGTTCCAACTGAACTACGTATTACTTACAGTAGAAGCGCTGCATTGGGCACCATAAAGTCGCTGCACACGTAGTAGGCATAGCCGAAGCCGCCAGCAGAAGACATGCCAAGGAAGACAATGAATGATGCGCCATTTTTCTCTGCAGACGCGAGATCGCAAATTTAAATGATACAGTGAAGTAAATCGGTATCGGCAGCACGGCGTTTAAATGCAAGTTCCGATAAAGTTTTGCCACTAACCAACAAAAAAAAAATCGCGGCAAAGACACGAGCCTTGCGGGAACATGTCATTCTCCGTGTAGTTTTATTTTATTTCGGGACTTCGGATGTGCATTGTTTATTGTGATGGTGAGTTCTGCGGACATATTTTCTCCTCGGCTGTCTTACTTCTCAAAAACTGACATAGAATATGCAGCATGTTCGGAAGACATATAACATAAATTTGAGGGATGCTTATTCCGCTGAAATAATGGCTTCATGAGCATAACTATAAATAGAAAAAGAAAAATATATCTTTCATGAGTTCAACAGCGAGAATTATGCCTTTACGGTGTATGAGTATCTTCGATAATGAAGGCAGTATTCACTAATTAAAGGTGTTAAAAGTTGCAGCAACCGATTAAAAAATTATTTTGTATCCTTGCGTGTATTTTCTGTAAGACAGACATGCTGATATTACAGTTACGTCAGTATCCTTATCTTGCGACGTTGTCAAATCGCCCCCCCCCTGCTCTAAAAGAGATTATTGCAATCTAAGTGATATTAACAATCTAATAAGTGCAGTTTATGTCATGTAAAAGAATGCCTAAACAGAAAATAAAAAAAACGTTTATAGTGGTTATTACTTTATTTTAGAGTAGTCGTTTTTTGTAAAGCTTGTTTAATAATGCTAGCATTTCCCAGTAACCCTGCACACAGGAATAGGTATTGCACTGACAGAAGAAAGTGTTTTTCTGGTGCAGCATTTCACACAAAATATTGTTCGTTTTAAAAAACCTTCTTTCTGACCATTCAGCCAGTGGTTCTTCTTTCATAGAAGGAGGCGCTGGGCACCGCCAAATATATATATCCAAACGCAGCAGTAGTGACAGCGTAATCTTGATGCTGCTTTAACCTTTATGGAGGCGCTGGGTCATGGTGAATAACCACGCAGCTCGTTTTACAATATATCTAGTTTTGGAAAGACCGCCCCTGAATTTTTTTGTTCCGCAAGATGCGTGACCGTGAGAGAGGCGACCTTGTCAATTTCGCTAAAAAAGATAAACACGATAAACGTGGAAAAAGATAAACGTAATAATAAACGTGCGAACAAAACCACCTTGACCAAATATTCTGGCTGCCATTCTTAGTCATGTCTTGATATTAATCATCGTGAAGTTAGTCAAGCATGCGCTTACAACGAGTCGAACACCTGTTCCGTTGGCCTCAACACGTCACTATCTTGTGTTATCCGAATTCATTTCCTCGGGTCTTTCTGGTGTATTCTTTCGTTCGATACATGCAACCACGTTCCTCTGTAGTCATCTGTTGCCGAATAGTTTGGCTCTTATATACTGTGCAAAGAATGATAATGAAGAAACGGGACTAGATCGTCATGCCTACGGCGTGGTTTTGTTGTTAATAAGTCATCGTTTGTTGCTGAGCGCTCCATGTTCGTCTTCGAGTACAATAATGTTCGGCCCAAGCCTTCGGCCTTCTTCCGCTACCTTGGTATAGAAAGAAACACGAATTGGTTATGTTATTTCCGACATAAAGACTGACAGTAGCAATTGATTACTAGTGCACTTGACTGACACGCCATTGTTCGTGCGCGTTCCTTTCCTTGGAAACATGAACTTGTGTATGTGATCCAGCTCAGAGTAAGAACAACTGTTTTAAGGGGTTGAAACCGTGCTGTGCACTTACTTTTGCTTTGCTCACATGCTCTCTCAAAATAGAGAGCAAAATAAACTTTCGTGGCCGTAAAAATGAAATTACCGCTGTCGTTATGTACCTGAGTATGAAAAACACCCTGAAAACATCGTAGGTTTGGTGCTAAAATTCTAATCAGCACCTGAATCTTGCTTTTTGCCCACGTCACAGTGCTATGTAAAAAAGCCCGCGTCATCATCATCATCATCATCACCATAAAAAATAGCCTGCTAGGTTTGGGTCTCCCTTTCCGGAGGTGCACTGAGGAACAGGAGGCGTGGCTTGGTTCTTTTGTACATAGTTGTTTTGTTGCGTCATGTCCGCTAGCGTATTTTCTGACTCAAAATTTTGGGTCAAATGTGTAAAGTAAACGTTGCTGCCAAGAAATTCCAACCAAAATTTAAAATAAAATGAGTTTTAAAGTCACTGAAAAAATTTGCTGCTGGTGTTTTTGTCACGTGACCAACTATTTGGTTTTGGTATGTACGTGCTCTCCTAGCTTCGTCTGCTACCACCGCGCCGTAACCCGACACTGCCGACACGCCCTCCAAGCGAGTGCTGTCACGCCGTTCCTAGGAATCGAAAGCTATGCACGGATGGGTCGTCTCTGTACGGTTTGAAGCACACATTCGTGCACCAAAATTTCAAAAAAGGGCTGGAACTGCAACAAAGTTTTGCCTCGCAACGAGTACGGATGTATCGTGGTTTGCACAACTCCCAAATAAATTTACACAGGCCATTGTCGAGTCTTTTGGGAGGGAGAAAAAAACAAGTAACATGGGAAGGTATCAGGCAGACTTGGCAGTAATAAAACTTCGATAAAGCCCGTCCGCTCCTCTTACGGCATAAAAGTTTGACCTAGAAAAGTTGGCCAAGTAGAGTTCCAATGCCCGGAGAGTCTCTGGGCTGGGCATTGGAACTCTACGAACGCGAATGAAAGAACAGCTTCTGTGAGAGTTCTGAATGAGAAAGTGTATATGAGTTGTAAGTGCACGAGTTATGAATTTTTAAGTGTTAAAGTAATTTCAGAAAGTAATAGTGATGTAATGTCATTACTTTCGGCCACCTATAATTCCTACTGTAGTTTAATTAAAATGTAATTTAAGTAACCCAATTCAATTACTTTTTTAAAATTTTGCCATCTCTTATATATGGTGTCCGAGAGGCACGTTTTACGCGCACTAGCAGTCCCCCCCCCCCCTCAAAAAAAAAAAAGTTTCTGTTGTGCACGGAAGCGCGGGAACTGCGCTAGCTGTCACCCGTACGCCACAAAGCGGTCGCAGGAGCATTTTCGCGAGCGGACTGTAACAGTACGCACATGTGAAATGAGTACAGCAGCCTGTTTAGATGACCCTGAAGAGGATATCCTGCGCAGGCACCTGAGGGACTTGAAAAGAGACGGGGAGCAATGGACAGGATTTGTCGAGTCCAAAAGTTCGCTTGAAGCTCTTACCCGCGACTTCGCGCTGATGAACATCTCTTACACAACCGAGTCATCACATTACAAGTCAGAAGAACAGCAGAGGAAATGTATGTATTTTGCACGCTTCTCTGCAAAGCAAAGTAAATGAAAGATCGTGTGCGGAATTTTTATTTTTGTTTACCTCCTTCCAGCGAAACTTGTGTTTTCAGCGTCCAAAGGAGCAGTACCAATTTCTCTCACAGCCCCTTTCAGGGTACTGTCTTCGATTCACAAGGGCTGTATTTTTGGGAAGGACCGCCACAATGTGCAGTCACAGCCAACACAACACGTGAGTAAAATTCTGCACGAGTTTGCTAAGTGGGGAATATGAAAGAGCACGCAAGAAAAGGCAGCATGTGAAGGTTAATAATATCGTATATTTGCATTCTGTAAAATATGGGTGGAGCTTAAAAAAAGCTGACTACACATTGTATAAAAAACATTGCGCTGACTGTAGGGTTTCACGCAACGCAGGCAATGAGGCGCACCGTAGTGGAGGGCTCCGGATTAATTTTGACCACCTGGGGATCTTTAACATGTGCCGAAATCTCGTACACACGGGCGTTGTTGCTTTTCGTCTCCATCAGAAAAGCGGCTGCCGTGGCCGGCAATCGAACCCGCGACCTCGTGTCCAGCATATACTAACATCAGTAGCAGTTAATTGCACTGTGAGAAGCATGCAAAAGATAATAAAAAATGTGATCCCCAACTATTATAAATATGCACAGATTCATAAATTTGCACAGTGATGGACCTCAAATTAGGAATGAGAAATTCACACAATATTAAAACAGCTTTACATAGTATCTACACAAAAGAGCTATTACCTGTAACATGCAGCACAGCTTGTACTGAAAACAGGGTGCAATATGATAATGAAACACACAAAAGGTTGTGAAATATTAACAGGCAAAGAACAAAAAAGATATGAAAGAAAAACAACAAAGGTTGACCAAAGTTAATAAACGAAGGGCCACTAATCGGATTTGTTAATGTTGCCTGCTAAAAACTAAGGTTGTCGTCATTATCCCTAGCCTTTCAACAACAAATAATGTCAGTTTTATTCATGCACCAGCTCGCAGAACACAATATGCATAAAGGTAACCTAGGGGGGTATTTGCTTCAAAGGTGCCTTCAAGTCGGGCCTTGAAGCCATGCCTTCTAATCCCCCCCATTCCCCCAACTCTCTCTGGATTTTATTTCATTGCACAGGGATCCTGCCCCTCCAGCTCTTGTGACTGGACTGCAGAGACATTCAAGAAAACCAAAATCAAAATGCAAGGAACCAAGAAGAAAGGGTGCCCGGCTACTATGCACATCACTGAAATTGAAGTCTTTCCTCAATATTCTGTGAGTAGAAACTTGAGGCCAAGGAACTAAAAGAACAAGCTAACCTAGGGCCAGCAGGCTTGAATTTTCCAGCATTTTCGAAGCGGCGATCCATAAACCATGCAAGTGTGATGAAAGAAAGCTACCAACAGTGCAGACTGCATTTATAGTGTCAGGCCTGCATTTCCTGCTGCCCTGTAAAGTGCATGTTGTCAGCTTAAACGCTGAATGTGGAATGTAACCCAAGTAAGTTAAACACAATAGCAATGACACCTCTGAGACCACATCTGACAGTGGTGAGAGGCAGAAATGCCGAAGCACATGACTTAGGGGCAGTTGTAAGACCACAAGGTGGCAACTGTCCTTAGCCTTTGATTTTAGCAGCTATTAGCTTAGGAGTTGCTTCGCTGTGTCAAAACCTATAATCTGGCTGCTTTTGCAAGCTAGTTTTGTGATTACGCTGGTGCTACGTTACCAACAACACGGTTTATATAATTACAAACCTATATATGTTTTCATTTGCATGAGATAGCAAAACAAAAGTATTCTCAGCTCAAATGATGAAATCAAATTTACAGTTATTGGATTTACACAGATGCATTACTCCTGCTCATTTAAGTTAAACCTTTTTTAATTAGCAACCTGTACTGCACTTTTTTTTTCTTTTCTTAGCTGTATGTGCTACAAAAAGCACCATTTTTTATTCAGATTACAGCAACAAAACTCTCATTTCAAGTTTATGAAGCTTAAACAACAGCTAAGCTATCATGCACACAGTGGTATAGAGAGCTCCCCAACATAGTCACTATGTTTATACCAAACAGCATTGTTTTGCTGAAGCGGACCAATTGCTGGCAACTATCAGCAATGTTAGGTTTACGTTAGCCACGTGTGCCCCCAAGCAACATTTTTATGAATCATACTGTTGCCTAGGTCAAAGAAAGAAGTCATGCATGCAGATGCACTGAATCATGCTCTGCCCTACAAATCAATTTCTATCATGATCAAGGGCCCAAAGTTGTTCTGTAAATGAATGGAGCATCCAGTGCTACACTATTCTGTGGTAATACAGGCACACCAGTCACACCAGGCAAGACTATGCAGAAGTAAAAGCCTTGGTTACTGGTAGCATGATTGTAGCTTGTGCTATTCGGTGTGCGAGCCATGCAATGAACTACCCATGTGCATCTGTCTGTCTTTTCAGTTGAACTTGCCAGCTAACTCAAGTGAAAGAAAACGGAAGCATGCCTCGAAGGTTGCGCTTTCATCCCTGGCTGAAAAGCTGCAAACAACTGAAGGCGCATCAGAGGTGCCCAGCGAAAAGCGCTACTACATTTCGCTCACCAGCAAAGAGGGGCACATGAACCACAACTTTAGCACTGCACTGAGCCATGCCCAGCCAGTTGACCCACGGGTGTCTGAACGTATCCGCACACTGATCAAAAGCGGAATAACATCCGTAAAAGAAGTGCAAAAGTGCCTCAGGTTTTTTGTTCAGGACGTACTCTTTGCAGGTGAAACGCCACCTCCTGAGTCTTCCTGGGCATTTTTTCCAACTAAGAAAGACTTTGAGAACCATGTACAAACAGCGTTAAGAAAAGAACGGTTCAGCAATGAAGACCAGGAAAAGGTCATGGCCTTCCTTGAGGATTTCAAAACGAGGGAACCGACAGCCAACATATTTTTCCGGCCCTTCCAAATCCGTAACAGTGTGCAAAATGATGACCTTGGAGAAGATGCTGTGGAAATTGATGATCAAGCTCTTGCACTGGCCAGAGAATGCACAGACACATTAATCTTCTGCTATCAATCAGGTTTCATGCGGTCGACAATCCAAAAGTATGCAAAAAATGTCCTTTGCCTTAACGCCACTTATAAGACCACTGATTACGCGTTGCCACTGTTTCTGCTTGTCGTGCCCACCCCGGTAGGCTATGTGACTGTGGGTGCCTTCATCGTACAGTTTGAGACAGCTGAGCACATTGAAGAGGCGCTCAAAAAATTTAAAGAATGGTGCCCAGACTTGAACCCGAAGTACTGGATGGTGGACTGCAGCCTTGCGGAAATGAATGCTATAACTGCAACTTTTCCTCAAGCACACATTGCCATTTGTGACTTCCACCGTGAGCAGGCCTGGGAAAGGTGGTGCAGTCGCAGAGAAAACAACATTGATAAACCCCAGGTACTAGCTCTTCTGCGAAGAATTGCTCGCGCTCTTACCGAGGAAGACTACGAAGCTGCCTTGCACGACTTGCAAACGTCATCTTACTGGCAAGACAGTGAGCAGCTTCGCCAGTACTTTTCCCGCCAGTGGCTGCCACTGAAGCACTGTTGGGTGAAGTGCTTTTTGACTGACCTTCAGATCAGTACCAACAACGGAACTGAGGCCCAAAACAGGAAGCTTAAGGAATGCTACCTTAAGAACTGCTCTGGGCGTCGCAGCTTGGCAGGTCTTGTAGATGTCCTCACCAACCAGTTTTTCCCCGACTGTGAAAAGGAATTTCATTTGGCCACCATCAGCTCCACCAGTGAATACAGGGTGTTTCATTCCTCAGTGCCACCCTACCTGCACAACCGACCACCTGCAGTAATAAAGCATGTAATGCAAAGGCTTCACCATGCTGCTGCATTTTCAGCACATGATGTGAAAGCAACCGCCGAGCATGGCTTGTTCATAGTGCAATCTGAGACATCCCAAGAAGAAACTTACTCGGTGAACTTCACCGTGCCTTCCTGTGGATGCAGGGATTTTATAAGACATCAGCTGCCATGCAAGCATTTTTGTGCAGTTTTTAACCACCAGAAAGACTGGGGTTTCGACAGCCTGCCAGAAGGCTACAGAAGTGGCCCTCTTTTAACGCTGGCCACTGGACCGAGCCCTGGTGAGGCAGCAGCTGGTTCTCCTAACCACAGCACAACAATGGATGCTGCACCTGGTAACAGTGGAGCTGAGGAGAGCGGTGACCAAAGCGCTCCTTTCCCAGGTGCCGCACCCGAGTCCTTCTGTGAGCTCCCGAGGCACCAGAAAGATGGCACGGGCCACAAAAGAAGACAGATTCTGTCCGGCCTAGAGAAATGTAAAAGCATTGTGCACTACTGCAACAGTGTGGAGAGTCTAGAGAAGGCGCTCGAGCTAGTGAATGAGCTTTCCAGTGTGCTGCAAGAGGGAACTCCAGCATGCAGCGGCCTCAGCTTAAGGTCTTCTCCTACTAAAGGCTGTTCTGGACAAAAAAAAGAAAGCTCGAATCCACTCCACATGTGGCTACGCAGAAGTTACAGAGGTACACTCACCCAAACAAAGAGCACTGGAGGACAAAAGGAAGAGTTGGAGCAAGAGCCGATAGCTTGCGACAGGCATATACTATGCCTCAAAACCAAGTACAGTAAAACCTTGGCAATACGTTTTTAGCAGACCATAAAAAAGGCATCGCAGCATTTACTGTATAAGCAGTTGACATTGTCATAGCACTGCTGTGTCCTAGTTGCATTGTGACGGGGCAATACCTGTTAGCAATAGACATACTTGATACTCCGAGGAAGAAGACAAGAACGACAAGGCTTGGCACCAGATTTATGCTGCTGATTACCTCAATGCCTCTCAGCTTATCCTGGCTTGTAAATATTTGTAAATAGATGTCTTCTTGCCACATAACACCTGTGAGCGTGTGCAGTGGAGAAGTGCACTGGCTATGTTTTGTGGCACCACCACCAGCACGCACTGAAGACGATGCAGACGAAAAACCTCACAGCACTGCACATGGTTTTCTGAGCCTGCCTGTCAAATCTCAATGCCATATCTATTGCGGAAGCAAGTGAGAGTCCAGCCATTGGCTGCGGCTAAAACATGGCTCCAAACAAGCTTCTCATGAAAGCGTGAACGCCGGGCTACATTAACTCGTGAACGCCTAGCCCGATACACAGCGGTATGTAGCACTGCCATACTCTCAGCAACAGAGAACTCATATCACCACAGTCACAGGCTAGGAGCACTTTACCTTGTATATAGAAACCTTTCATTGCATCCCCACAAGTTGTATGAGGCTTTTTGGGGTGCAACAATTACTTATTTTGAGAACAAATGTTTCCTTTCGAAACCATGATTCGCTTTCAATGGTTCCGTTTCTATGATTCGTTTCACGGTGTTCTTACTTTCAAGCACATGTGCAACTTCCATTTTTAAAATCGCATGCTCACCTTACCTGGGATATGCCGTTTGTAAAAATAAAACTTCCAACGAATCACGTTTCTGAGTCAATTTTAAAAACGAGAATTTTGCGGTGAAATCCGGGTACCTAACGTAACACGGTTGCTTATTTTTTTCTTCCGCACTACTGTTACCCGTGCTCCTGACTTGAAAATCTTTTGATCGCTGTTTTTAAACACCAGACTTTCATATTATTATAATATTTAGTATTACTTGTCAGGGAGCACGTGTGAGCTGTCAGCGCTGCATGCATCAAGAGAAGAGTGGAGACGCGCGAATGAAGAATGATTGTCCCGCGGATACAATTGAGTATTTGTACCAAGCCCGGTTAGAGCCTATCAAGGAATAAATTACTACTCGCGCAATGACTACAGAGGGCAACTAACTGTTTGGAAAGCGTTGGCAGTGCTATATGATGTCCCAATTCCTTCCTCTGTCCTTGTTCGCATGCGCAATAAATTCTTCAAGACTGACACTCGAACTTCTTCAGGATTCCGTATTCGCGAGCTGGCGGTGTCCGTACAACGCTTGATTCGTGAGCGAGGCCAAAATTCGACGCAGTCTCATCAAAATGCTATTTTCTTTTGGTCGTATTAACGACCCCTCTTCTCACCAAGACAACCGTGTAACAGCGCGAACTGATGCGACACAGTGAAGGATACAACATGATCGCCGAGTTATTGGGCAGCACTCGTGTTGCCTTCCCTCTCCGTCATGTCGGTTCGGCTGGCACAAGCTCGTCACGTCACGCATTGACAACGTCTACCCAGCCCTCGAGCGCGTCCCGTCAACTCACTGCTCCTCCAACAACATACGTGCATCTTCAAGGCAGCCTCCCGTGCGCACAGTGCAGAGGCTCAACCATACTTGACTGTACTAGCATCACTACGCCACAGACTACGCTGGCTGAACCATTTCGGAACTGGCAAAAGCTAGATGCAAATTAAAATGGCGGAAATGACGTCACGAAACAAACATACAACAAAACATTCTGGCTCCTCCCCCGTCCTTCAGTGCACCTCCGGAAAGGGAGACCCGCTAGGTTTACTGCAGGGTGAAAGCATCTCTCATCGTCTTCCAACCGCTCCTGTTCAGCACTGATCGACTCCATTCTTTGCCTCCGAATTTTCTTATTTCTTCTCTTCATCAAATTATGGACCGTCCCCTTCTTCTAGACCCGTCTCTTGGAACGGCCTTTCTTACACTTGCGGTCCACCAGTTGTCGTTTAAAAACCTTAGGAGATAATCAAACACGCAGCGATAACGTCGGCAAGCAGAGGCGTAAACCGTGTATGTGTTTTAATAGCCAGTGCTGATTAAATTCGCACATGCGGTTTTCAACTGCCGCAAAAAACCGACTGCCCGCACAGAAACTTAGAAACGTCTTTGACTAGGTTGTGCCCGTTCCTAGTAGTGTAGTATAGCAAAATATGGCTGCTGCGCCATTGGAAACCAACTCACTCATAAGGGGGTGTAGGTCGAAACATTTCAATATTTTCACGAGACGTGGTGGACAATCCCCGTGACGCCATGGTCCACCACGGCAGCATCGCAGTACGCTAAACGCGTGAAACGTTGTGCCATGGCCAACACCACAAACGACGATGATGACAAGGACGAAGGAGGGGGGGGAGCGTGCAGGAAGCCCGGGCTCAGTTATGGCTGCATTTAAATAGTTATTCGCGTTATGTAAATACATTGCTTCATCGTACAGGCTGTGCGTCATCTTCCGCTGCGTTATAAAGTGAAAATCGGTTCGAAAACATAACAAATGACCGTCATAAGGAGACTCAATTCCTAAACACCGCCTTTGTAAAGTAAACAATAGTTCACAAAGCAATCTTTCATAAGATAGAACTACTTTTGTTACATCTAGATCCCTGATAAAGTACTGAATTAAACATGTACATCATAAATATTTTAATTATTTTATTATTTAATATTTTAATATTTCAACTTGTGACTGAACTTAAAGCTTACAGTTACCCACTATAGGTTCTGTACTCGGTACCTAGCTATCTTTAAGCATTCAAACATCGGATAGGGGGCTAAAAGACAAAGCTCAATGTGACGTCACATAACTCTTTGCCATGTCAGCATGGATATTTTCGTAACTGTGCATACTCACTGGATTCTGAAAGCTGTGTACATTTTGAGTTTGCGGGAATAAAGTTCTATAACGTCGTAAGGCCGAGAACACAATTGATGCAAAAACGGTGACTAGAGTGCTGTTAGGATGCATAGCTGTGAGCAGGAGCTCTCGATAGTTTTTAAAATAGCTTTGATTGAAATATTTGCTCCCTACAAGAGTACTCTGAACGCGGTAAATACGAAAGTACCTAAGCACGTTTAGGCCAACAGGGAATGAGTTAGGTCTACAACCGCAATTACTGTGAAAACAAGATAGCGAAAACGACTTCATGGAGAAAATGATCCAGTGGATGGTGGCAGAAGGACACACGAGTATGAAAACTCCAGTATGGTGAAACAGCAAATTAAAGCATGTGTGCACAAAGAGCGGATATTGAGTTCTAACAAGGAGGATGAGCAAGCCTTACAGTACAGTTGTAGTCGTGCATATAACAAAAATGTACAAAAAAGGATCTAAACGCGTTCAATTGCGGCTATTCTTACCTTGTCGGTGCTTGGAAAGCACACTGAGTCAATGTGTTTCATCATCATGTCGAATGATGATGGTAATCGCAGGCTGCAATTTCATCACTAGGTACATTTTTAAATGCAGAGCCTTTTAGCGGCTCGCCTTGTCATCGTAGCTCGCTCGCTGGACCCATCTAGAGCTCCACGGTGTTTCGTCTCTTGTAGCGGTGTAGCCCAGAGGTTAAGCAAGCCGAGTGGTTTATAGAGTTTTAAGCGTTAGAAACTCGTGAACCGCTGGTACTATTCACACATCTCCCCGTTTTTTAGGGCAAAGAAAACTGCAGGTACATTTGAGGGAAAATATGAGGCAAAGCACACAAAGAACAGAACTCCTACTGGCGTGTTTCAGGCCGGGGCGCGCGAGCACTGCGAAGTCAGGAAATTCGAAGTTCATTCGGTGGTATCACTGAGCGGATAGCGGCGCTACAGCCCATGATGGCGAATCACTTCTCTGCACGTCCGACCACTTTCACATTGAGTGGAACGGCTTCAATATTGTTGTTTGTACTGTATCCACAATGATAGTCACTGAATCGCCAATATTACCAGAACGATGTAAATAGGAGTCCGTACGCTCAAGAAAACAGAAAAATGCTACTCGGCGACCAAATAGGGATGCTGCTGCTGCAACTGGAACTGCCATGAACCGACAGTTCCAAAACCCTAACGATGCAAACATTGCACACCCTATATATCTGTCGTGCAATGGTATAGCCGGAACACAAGGTCACATTATTCCCACAGACCTATAGTTAGACAATAAAACTGGCACTGCTTGGAAGACCACACTTCTCATCATCTCATGCAACCAGTACGTAGTATATTTGAGACTTTGGTAATCGAGTGTACCATTAGCGTCCTGGGGCACTCAAGAAATAGGCGTTGAGGGTTTCCTGTGCTCTTCCACCCTCACGCTTTAGAAGACCCGCGGTTTAACTCGGTCTTGTGTAGATTTTCCATTGTTCATTCTATTGAGCACCCTGTCCTCTTCATTAGTTACCGGTAGGACATGGTAAAAAAAATTTTAACAGTTCAGTCTACATCCTCGCCTTGTATTTTTATACAGGGAATCCAAGCTATCACTCACACAAATTAAAAAAAAAGAGCAAAGGTGTTACTCGAAGAAAATCTGGTGCCTAATGTTTCAGTACGGTGGAGTAGCGGCCAGGTATTTTTTGTTAATGAGGTTAAATCTGTTTATTGTAATAAATTATGCAACTCCCGAAGTACAACTGTCCTAAGCATTAAAGTGGCAATGAGGTACATTTAGGTACATACCAGAGGCATCTGACTGCGGTAGTTTCGGCGACGAAGTAATTGCGTACTCATTTATTTTGACTGATGAAGACACCCCGTGAAATATAAAAAAATACCACGTGACGGCGCTCCCTCACGCTTGTGAAGCCAGCGCGCATAAATAAGCTGATCGGAAGCAGCTTTTTTTCGAGTCCCACGACTGCAGACAGAGCGCATCCCCTTGATAATGGCATACAGGAAGGAGCAGCAGTAGCAGGTTTCGCAGGACACGTGTGGAAGATAAGTCCCAAACTCGGTCGCCATTTCTTTATTCTTTATTTTATTCTGGGCAACTTGAAGGTAACCTGATCGAGGGGATAGCTTTATGACGCGAGCGGGGCCGCCATCACATTAAATTTATTTTTATTTCGCGTGATTTGATTATAAGTCAGAGTAAATTAGTACGCAATCAGTTCCTCCCTGAAAATGCCGCTGTTAGATGCCTCTCCTGGGTACCTAAAAAAGCCTCATTCGCATTTTAATGGCTGGGACAGCACTTCTCGAGTTAGATAATATTTAGAACAACAATCAATTACATGTCACCACAAGAAATTACTTGGCGCGAGTAACGCCATTTCTCTTTTTTAAATATTGGCGCATGATAGTCGGGACATCCTGTATACACCCTAATGAACAGAGATTGGCGTACAGCCAGGGAGCAAAAGGCGCATCGCTTAAGACCAAAGAGTTGCGGCTCACTCGTTGCGTTATAGTTTGGATAGCATTGCTGTCAAGTATTCCTGTTCTGTATTTTCTGTTATTGCATTGATATAGGTTTGTCAATCTGTAAGTTTTTATTCTGCAGTGCTTATTCATTGCGCGCATGCGGAACAGAATAAATGTAGGGAAATATTCAAAAAGGCGTGTACGTTTTTCCCGGGCTACAAAAATAGATAAGGGCTTCCAACAGCGAATTGAATAAAAATGCTCAAATGCCCTTTCGTCTAGCAATATAGACGATTTAACCGCGAAGCTTTTGATGCCTGCAATTTGAACGTTGCAGTTAAGCAACCATTCACGTCACCCAAAATCGTGGTAATCATCATCGGCCTTCGGCTACGACAAAGATGGTTCAACTCTCTTTCATTCCACCCAATATCTTCAGAATGACCGAATGTTGGCATTCCGGCGTTCTCCATCAATCAGGATGCTGTATTCATCAGTGAGCCAAATAAAGTTTGCTTTATATAAAACAAATCAAAGTTGTAGAGCTGCTCATGTGTGCTTGAAAACACATGAGTCAGGCGTGTAGAAGGAAGCTCTATAAGGAAATGAGCACCAGTTCAGGCATTTCACGGGATTAGCCCAGTGATCAATAAGTGTGGATGTAATATACTTCTTTCATATTCCGTTTTAAAGCATTTTCAAGCGCTTTTATGAGTTGTTAGCACTGCAGTTTTGTCACGTTTTTTACATTTTTTACAAAAAACCAACGGAGTTTGTGAACAAGTACTAAAACGAATAAACAAAGTTTAGGGATTGTCCTTTATTTGTTCGCGACGTATCGCGTGCATGCATAAAACTAGCTCATGAATAATCTGGTTTAAAACAAAGGGAGAGTCACTCAAGTCTTTTTGCATGCTTTTTTTATCGCTGTTTGAAAAAGTATGAAGGATGGTAGACAAAAAAAAATTCACTCTTGAGAACAAAGCCCCCCATAACGCTGTCGCTACGACAGCTGTATGGCAAGACTATGGAGTCTCTTGGTAGTTTTCAGTATGTCACATATTTAGGTGAACACTTGTAGTTGAGTGCACCCGCAATCATGTATGCCTGATGCTGCATGTAACCAAATACGGTCTCATATTTATTTTGTTAAAAGCAAAACATTATTAAACAGATTCTTTAGAAAGTATCAGGCGTTAAATTTTTAGCGGCTTACCCTAAAGGACATCAGTCAGATGACATAATCGAATTCACACAAAAACTACATAATCAAAGTAATTAGCATTTTGGTTTGAGTGCTCTAGCACAATAGGTTCGAAAGAGGAAAATGTAGTTCGAACTGAAGTAATTGGTATATCCACAAGAACCACTTTGGTTTACAGAAAGTTTATTTTCACCAACCAACAATTTTTTTATAAATAAATAAATAAAAAAATAAATTATGTCAAGGTACTTAGTCCTGAAGCTTACACCATTGCTAGAAAAAAAGTGTAGTGTTGTTCATTATAGCAGTGAGAAATAAAGCCTTCTTAAATTAAGAATACTTTAACAGCTGTGCTGGTGAAGCCTTTTTGAACAATAGTAGAAAACCAAGCAGGGTCTTTTTATCGCAAGATACGTGAGTCGCAGTGAAGGAGATATTCGTAGAATGGTGGTTGAAATATTCTTTCGTGGGTGTTTTCTCAATTGCATCGCTTGAAATGTAGCAAGCCCAGATTGCTCAACGAGGAAGTGTACACTTTCATTCACTTTATTTGCAGTCGTGGTCGTACCAGCTTCTGTAGAGAACGCCGACATACATAACCGCGTTATTGTCCCTGGCGGAATGAAATGACGCGTGCAATGTGGTATCACGGGAATTATAACCTGTTGAACGCAGCAAACGTGTTTTGTCCCGACGGCTTTTCGTTCACAAAATGAGTTACGCAATATTTTGTGCATCCTGCTGAAGAGATCGAAGTACAGTATTACGACATCATTACGAGATACCCTGCGTTAAATATAAATGGAGGAAGGAATTTCACGCGGCTCCACCGAAGGAAATTGTTGAAGGAGTAATAATGGAACCTAAGGAGCGCCATAAGAGAAAGTGTGTTAACTGCTACTCTAAAAATCGTCCTGAAGGGACGCCGAATTTTAGGGTATTCCTATATCTGCTAACGTTGTTCTAGTGCAAAATCAAATTCGCTTGCCTTACAAATAGTTGCTTTTATACCCGGTGTGTACCTTGCTTGTTCCATGAGGCTTGCGTAAAAGTGAATCACAACGTCGCGTAATAGAATTTTGAAAGATCTTCCGGGATAGAAGAAACAGAGAACAATGGCGTGTACGCATTATATAGGCGTAAATATATTAGGCATTGAAACGCCCACAGGATTGCCACTAGCCTTAGGGCGGCGGAACAAAGACCTGAAGCACTATGAAAACTTCAAGTAATATAAGTTTGCGCTACCTATAAACTTCGCAAAGAAGTCTTTTGTACGCTGTAGTTTGGGAAAACGCCTTAATTATTTTCTATAATGTAAACTAACCACAACATGGTGGGAGGCGATACCTGTATTTCGACATTGTAAAACAATTCCTGAAACCAACACCACACTAAGCCTAATGACTTCAATCTTGCTTTGGTACTTAATTATTTTTTCCATATTTATTGCTACTTGAAACTCTTCCCCTCGGTTTACCCGAAGAAGTAGCCTTAATATAACCGTTAGGTGATTTAGGAAGTATTTGCAGCCCAGGTGTGTTGTTGTATTTGGTAATGGTATTTGATTCAATAGATAGATTGCAGTGAGAACAAGTAGTGACATTTGAGCGCTACAGTAGTAATACTGGGAGAAAGCTCGGGTACCCGGTTTGTGTTGTTGGCTGGAGATGAAATATTTGAATCAAGAGAGGGGCTTGGCAGCCAATTCCACTTGGCATATAATAGTGGCAGGAGGATCTTTGTTTTATTGTTGAGATTTTGATATCATAAACAAAGTTAAATGCCAACTAAAAATTTTGGTGTAGGAATTGTGCTAAATTATTTATGTCGCGTAGCACCTGACTGGTTCATTTTCTTGCCACAAGAAATATGGTACAGCAACGCAGTGCCACATACAGTAAAAGGGCTTGAAAATTTTCGGTTTGATTTCACCTTGAGCGTATTAGCAACACATGGGTAAGGGCACCAATTTTTCGTCGCCAAACGCCCAGACAGTCACACAAATGACTGTGATACCGCTGAAATGATAAAAAAAAGAGCAGCTCAATCTTCGTATTCGAGTAAGTTGAAACACAATGATGCATTTTGTTCAGTCACGTGTGTGTGACAGTGGAGATTGGGCATAAACATTCGGCTGTTTGATTCATCATGTTTAAGTGGGATGAAATAAATGAAATCGCAGATATACATGCATTGGGTGCTAGAGGACTGTAATTTAGTCGAGTTGGTGAACGTTCATGAATGCAGTGCTGTCCTATCAACTTCTCGTTCCTTTTTTGTGCTTTGTTTTTTTCCGCACCAAGCTTCAATCATGTGTATTAAGCGAACAATTTAAAAAAAAATTATTTGCTATTTAAAATAACGTGATATACACACCTTGGAACCGTCCTTTGGGTGGCAGTTTACATGAAATTTCTAGGCATTTCTAGGGATGTCTTTTTTCAGGAAGTAAATTCGAACTTCTTCCGCGTTTACCTGTAGTTTGAAACTTGTATTAAAAAGAAAGCTGTCGACAGAGATAACAAGGCCTCGGACCATTCACAGTAAAACACCAGTAAACAGTTCCCTTAAATTCCGCACAGAATAGGAAAAACACGATGTTTTATGCAGATACGTCGTTGCAGGAGAAAAAAAAACACGGTTAAAGGCGGAAAATTGGTGGCATGACATATTTCTTTTGAAAAGTGGAACTCTCGACAGACGTACGGCTGGAGTTTCAAAACTGAGCGCACGGTTCTTTACAATCATTTCCCGACATAGGCTCATAATGCATCCTCACCTAAAGAATAGCGCAGGCCATTCACCTTGACTGAATAATGACAAATGAGAAAGTTAAATACGGGTTAATACGGGTTACTGAAGATGACCGATAGCAGGGGCGCTCAAATGGTCCGCAGGATAATTCTTTAAAAACTTGTGCGAAATACCTTTGCATAGTATTACTGTCCCGAAATGGCTTTCCAGTTTTTGCGATTCCGCGGAGTGGATAACCATTGAGGCACTACTATCTATTGCAGTCGTGGACTTCCTTCGAAATGTAAGCTGGCGCTTCCTAGTCATACCTGTGACTTTGCGCCACCCTACAGTCGAACATACGTTCCAAAAACAATAATTCTCTGCTGCTTTTTGAGCTTCCTTTTTTCTTGGTACCCCCGAGGAGCTGCTCTTTTCTGTCAACGGTACAATATTGTAGCTAAAGAAGGCAAGCAGTTTTTATACTATTGGCCCGGAACTTGTGCACATTTCTGAACACACAGTGGTCCTAGTTGTCCTAAGGGCTCCGTGGATACAAATAAATTGATATTTGTAGGTTATGAGGAGTTATACGTTGTTCATAAAAAAGAAACCGTTTCTGAAAGCCTGGGCCACTTCTATACACTAACGGCGTTATTCAACTCCGCCAGACAAATAATTGCTGGCCCTATATTAATTGCATTCTTTGAATTTACTTACCGTACACCCCTTTCCAGAAAATAGCCAACAATTCTTCCGTAGAAGAGAATACGGTACGCAGAAAGGAGGAAAGCTTTAAACATGAGAACCACTTTAATAGTAAAAATGTATTAGAAAATCCGTAGCGTCCTGGAAACATCGTCCTGGAAATTGTTAATGTCGTCGTGTTCCTTACACTTTAACACACCTAAGCAAATACCGGCAAGCTTATACGTACAGTGTACTACGTATAAGTTCCACAAACTCCTCAAAAACAGGGTGTTCAGATCGACTTCGTTGCTCAGTCTTTTCATGGGTATCCAGAACCTTTGTACATGACTTGAAGAACGGCAAAGGATCGGAAGGGTAATTTCTCGTACGTTGTTACAAAGGCGTAAATTTGTGCCTTGTCCTCATGGCGTTCTGGAGATGAATGATTTACTGCTTCCACTGGAAGCAACTTACAGCAACAGTTCCTGCCCGAATTCGTGCGGTGGAATGCGCGCTTTGCGAAACAGCGCGCGTTCGCAGCCTGTGTCACGTGGTGCCGCTGAGTGTCTTTATTTGCTGGAGGCAGCGGACACGACGTGGCTTTTGCCACCATGCACTCCCTTTGAGAAAATGCCGACGCGAACGCCGTACTACGCCCGAACGTTGACGGCAGGCCTGAGGGATGATATAATTGATTGATTTGATTGATTGTAGGGTATAACCCGCCGGTGCAACGCAGGCAATAAGGCGCGCCGTAGTGGATGGCTCCGGATTAATTTTTACCATCCATGAAATTTTAACGTGCGCCAAAATCTCGTAAACACAGGCGTTTTTGCTTTTCGCATCCATCAGAAAAGCGGCCGTCGCGGCCGGGAATCGAATCCACGACCTCGTGCTCAGCAGCGCAACGCCTTAGCCACAGAGCCACCGCGGCTGGGTGAGGGATGATATAAATGTTTAAGCCACACCGGCATCCTCAACTGGCGGTGTAGGACCCACGCCGATGTGTCAGAGGTGGTTGTGAACGGATTAGGGGAGGTACGCAGAGGCTTTGCGTCTGCTCAGTAAGATACCAGGGAGGGCCGGAAGGGGGGAGGGGGGGGGGGCTATGCGCGAAATTAAAAGCGGCTATTTTAGTGTTGAAACAATCATCCCCCCTTCCACCCCCCTCCTCGACGCTCCCCTCAATACTCCTCCGCCGCAGAAAGTTTAGATAGCCTCATATGCCGCTGCGGCTCGTGCACATGTCCTTTCAGGCAGCGTTCTGGCACAATTGGTTTGACCTCTTAAAACCAAAGAAACCATTATTGTCGTAATAACGGAAGTCTCGCCTCGATATAAAATTAGCTCTAACCCAATCACAATTGGCGAAAGAAGCACATACTGAAAAAAACTGGGCAACACGATGTGGCTTAATTGCGCTAAAATATCTGAGAACTCTGCTTCCCTGATCAATGCAATTGTTGCTGAAATAAGGTGGAGCTTGCAGCGCAACGGACGCAGTCGGTGCGTCACGATGTAGTTACCATCTTGCATGAATAGCGAATACGCACGCGGCACCTTAATAACCCGGAATTCCTGCCTGTCAGCCCAGATAGCAAGATTTGAAGTCTATTCAGTCCTTGGGCCAGAACACATTCTTTCAATGATTTCCCCTTGTCACCTCTGATCACACGTCGTGCACATGATCAGAAGGTTAACGAGGAGGCCGTGTGTAGGTGCAGATGTATGAAGCACGATTACGGCTGCAAATGCCCAGGGGTTCCGTTTCATTTAGAAGGTTGTATACGCAGTTGCGAAGAGTGATTCCACTCCGCACTGGCGCTGAGAATATAAGAACGTAGCTACGGGTAGAATGCGTACAAACGGTAGAATTCGTACGAGTAGAATGCGTACGAGTGAAGGGAGCGAGAGCACGCGACATAATGCATGCTTTTGAAAATGCAGTTATTAAATGCGTTTAAAACGCTGCCGAGGACGGTGGTGTATGTTTTTTGTGCCACAAACACTTCTGTACAAACTGAAACCATCTCTAACGTGGCTGATTGACACATTGTGGTCGTTATTAACTGCCCTTACAATTCAGCCGTTGTGCGTCAGAAATGAATGGTTCGGAAAAGTTCACGCGCAGCCGTTTCTCTGAGCGTCATTACACGTATTGAGCCCATCGTCACGCTTGGAATTTCAGCTTCCGTGGCTATAAAAACACAGGCCTTTCCTACTTGGTAGTGGAAAGGCAATGACAGGTAGCCGTTGAAGCAGATTATCTTATTGACCATTATCTTCATAATAATTGGCCATGCATCGAAATAATTACTGCAAACGGTTTTTCAATATTGTTGGCCTTAAAAAGCAACTTGATTTGTCACGCAAGTAAAGGCGAGAGTGTGTAATATATTACACGTTGCTTTGTGCAAAAAATTAGCATTGCACTCTGTGAACGTGTATAAGCATCGAAGCCTCTTAACATACGAGATACAGGTTACACAAATTGTTGGTAAAAGGCATGAGAAATTTTAATTCTCTTAGATGGTTTGATATCGTCATCCATAAGTAAGTTACATACATAAAAACGCACACTTTTATTTTAACATCACAGATCACTACAATGGTGCATCATCATAACAGTTGTGTTCCAAATGCATATTGCAGTGGCGAGGCGAGTAAAGTTTACGGCCAAGTGTAAGGCGTGTTTTATCTTGCAAATTGTGCCTATCGTTAATAAATCTACTCAAGACGCATGGTCAAGTGAAGAGGTGTATACGCTTCAGGTTCAATTCATGTTTTTACGGAGTGCTACTTCGGTGGTCACCGTGTATTATTATAGCACACATGTCAGAACGTTCGTTTCCAACGTGCATCCTCGGGTGCCTATGTTCTCGTACATGAAATATACAAGGAACCGTGCTTCGTTGAAAGGAATATGCTTCGTTGAAAACTGTGCGCGTTTTCAATTACCAGTGTCGACAATGCATCATCTAGTATTTGCACATAGAAGAGCACAACGATTTAAAAGTTGCCAACCGCATGTCTATAAAGTAAAACAAAAAGACGGGCGCGTATCTGCTTCTTTTGTCACAAAAGTCGACGAAAGACGATAGTCTTCTCAACATTCGCCAAGTTTTAAGCCCCTTTTCTCCTTCCCGCTCACGTCTCATACTGATCCTCTCCCGGCGTGCTCCTGCCAAAGAAAACAGGCTAGATTTTCGCTCAAGCCTATTTATATTTACCGCGTTCCACTGCACCAGGGCGGGTGCCTCGATGACAGCGCTGCCGTACGGCGGAGACGCGCGTGAATCGCGGCACCCTACTTCCACGATTCTAGAACCATGCTGCTCCTCTACGTGTGTTCCAACCGGAATGTGTAACCTATCTAGTGGAAACTTTCGGGACTGTTTGCAATTGATTTTTCAAAATGCCGGTCGAAGTTACAGTGGCGTGGGCGACCCCAGTCAAAGGAGTGATTTTTTATGCAGGAGATGCAGAATTTCTCATGAATTCCCGTGAAGAAGAAACCACCTTTGTCTTTTGTGGAGTTCGTAATGAACGCCTCTTAAATAAAGTTTATTCTTTCTCCCGTTCTGAATTAGGCATCAATAAATTTATTATGAAAGAACACTGCAAATATCGCTTAGGTATTGATTTTCTATCTCATATTTGCAAATGTTGGTTCACCAATGTTGGCAAGTATTATTATTGCCACTGGACTTAGACGTTTTGATTCTGCTGTGGGTATATAAACGTATTGTGAAGTTTTACTTTGACCGGGTTGCTGACTTGCGTTACAGACAGACATGCAAACATACAGACAGACCAAAATGTTCGCGTTCAAGCAGCCCAAGAAGGACTATCGTCTTTAAAAAATGGCAGAGCGAGACGTCAAAACGATGCTTTTCCTTCTCTTCGCTGCGCCGCAGTATTGCCTCGCCGGACCCGTGAGTGCGAGCGTGAAATCAAGAAACCGGGCCATCTCCACTAACGTGAAACCTGGGGAGGAGCGAAGCGTGAGCGTGTAAGGGTATGACGCGGTTTCCAAGATGCGGTTGCGATGTATAATGCGGTTTGGAAGTTATGAAGTGTATAAGGCGGTTTCGATGCTGAGCGCTCGACGTCGACGGCCTAGGCGCCTTCAGGTTTTTGCCCAGGGATATTAAACCGTAGGAATTGAGTTATACAGCCTTGATTACTTAGATGTCTCGTGCCTTTGAAGCATGGAGTGTTCTATCGCAAGGGGTTCAAAACAGTGACCCGGCGTGTTCTTTTAGTACGCGTTCTTTCCCATAGAGATGAAACGTTCAGCGCGAGGCACTGGAAAACGAATGTCGTGATGTTTTTGTACAGTGACTTCATGAGACGCCGGTAGCCGGAGTCTCTAAGGTGCTTCGCCCCGAAAATAAAATCTACGACTACAGCTGGCCCAAGGTGCCTAATATGCGCTTTTTTTATGGGCTCGACTAAGGGACGCCGAGTGCTGTTGGCCGTCACCTCCTTTTCCTTGACTAGCACTGTGCTAGCCCCCGTGGCACCAACCAACTTTGGAGAAAGAGAAAGCAGACGCGATGTTAGCCAGACTCCGTGAAAGTTGAAATTTCGTGCTGGGTTTGTGCTTAAAAGGCTGTGTAGAACGGCCATGCGCCCCCTTGGGTTAAAGTAACGACAACTAGATAAGAAAGCCGTTTTAGTGAGCAAATGCCAAATTGTGAATTTTACGGTAACAGTGCGCAGTAATTACATTAAAAAGGCGCGGCAATCCTCTCACCCTTTTGTAATAGCCCACATTTTAGCGAAGCAAGTGCACAATCTCTAGTATTTGCACTTGTGTTAATTTGTAGAAACAGTTTTGAATACGAGTAAATGTGAGTGCAGATTGAACAGGAATACTCGTGACAACCGATTGAGTACGAGTACTACAGATGAGTACAGATTGAGTATGAATGCTACTCGTGAGTACGGACTGAGTATTAGCGAAAGTGAGTACAGATGCGTACACGTGAGGCCAATTAGAAATGAGTTCGCGATGATTAGGTACAAGAGAGGTGGAGTAGAGAAGAGTCGGTTGAGGCTGAGTTTGAGTCACTACAGCGTAAACGAAAAAAAAGGGTTTCACTTTGGGTGAGGTCTGTCTGTTTCGCCGACCTATGATAGGGGGTCGTAAAAGAGGTGAAAAAATGTGTTCCTCAAGTCAGCATCGTGAAGACAATATTGAGGTTTGTTGAACAACTAATCCTCCTCGTTGTAGACAAGCACTACACCGCTCGTGTTAAGGTACTCGAATACGAAACTGTGCAAGTTGTATGGTTGTGTGCTTTTAATGAGAAAAACGTCAATGGGATTGGTAGTGTCTAAGCAAGCACATAAGAATTTTATGTAGTTGTTAATTTTACGCGCTGCGAGGCAAGACAAGACCTCGGCCAAAAGTATTTCAAGGTGGTTTATTGTAGACCTTCCTAATCTAACAGTATTTGCCGAGTGCTTTAAGGGTATAGACTGGATTTTTGAAAATCGGGATAATAAAATGTCTTGGCATTGTCAAAATGAGGACGAGTGAAATAATCTTTTTGTGTTCGAAATGATCTCTTCGTGTGTGGTCTTAGTGCAATTTTTCTTACTTGCTTGGGTTTATTAATTCAGGCTGATGGGAACAGATAAGGGCAATAGAATGGCGAACCTCGAGGGGCGTTGTGGCTCGGGCGAGAGCTCAACGGAGTTAAAACGAGGGAGTACATTGTTTGCAACTGCAAGCGACACAAGATTCTCCGTGGCTGGGCCCTCCTATGCCGGGCTTTATTCTATTATGAACCTTTCTGCCACACCGATAAAGAGTATTTGTATGTCTTATGATGTGATGAATGAGCCTGTGTAAACAACTGTTTTTCCACGAGAAATTAATCAGTCATTAAGAAGAACAAACGACACTCTGCAAGATACACAAGTGGCCTGCAGCATGACGAAGGATTGACGTTAAAAGGCCATGTGAGTTCGATACCAGTGCTATCCTACCATGTTGACGGTCCTGCCATGTTTGCAAACCGCAGACATTGGTTCCACAACGAGACGCCACTACTGCAGTTCACAAATGAACCTTCGGTTTTTTTTTGCTTTAAAGTTACAATTACACAAATTTCATCATTCGAAATATAGCCCTGGAACAATCACTGTCATTGCAGAGTAATTGTGGAAGATCTGTACGTGTAGGTTTATCAACATAAAAGGGGCGCGTTCAAAGTTTCTTTTTGTGTTGTATCTATCTATTGAAATGAAAATAACATGACTGTTCATGCTTAAACGTTTCAAATTTACATTGTTATTATAATACGGAGGATGAAGCACCGAGTTATAACTAACGCAGATATTCCTTTAAAACACATATAAATTCTCACAAGAACAGTGTTTCGCACTGCACTTTTGTCTTTATATGCCATAATCGGCGAACTCGGTCTGCATTACGTTTTTTATAGTCCCCTTGAGGGTATTGACAACGACAGTGATTTTGCGTTTATTACAGTTACAAAGCAAGGAGAACGGCTTCAAAATTTCCAAACGTATGGTGTATTTTATACATTTTGTTGCTTACATATTTTCCCCGTATCTTGACGACGTTTTGTTAGGGTGATTGGGTACCTACGGCATGCTTCCCGTGGGACTAGTGATGCCTGGCTGGATTTCAGCTCAAATAGCGTTGGCTTTGGGCAATGCCAATTAGACGCAATAAAGACCCTTATGGGAGACTAAAAAGGACAGGCAAGTGGAAATGTTTTGGGAATGGCGAAGTTCTCAGATTGTTTTGCTGAATGTACCACTATTTGGTAAAAAAAAACTACGTTGGAATTAAGAGGCTGCTCGATGATTTACAGGTAATAAATTCTGTTACCATCTGTCCTGCAGTACAACCTTAGGAATGCCGCAATTTTTTTTCGTTTTTTCAACGCTGTTGTTCGGAAAGGTCCCCAAGACGATATAAAATCAGACGTTTTAAACCAGGTATTTTTTCAGTTCTTATCGTATCCTGTCTTTTGGTACTTGCTACTCAAAAAAGCCATGGGCATTTAAGCTAACTGACTTGATTGCAGCTTTTTTATTTAATTTCTAGTACGCAATCCTTGGCTACGATGATCTGAGATCACACCATCATCGAAAAAAAGACAAATTCGGGGTGCCCACAAAGAATGTTCTCTGTTGTAACACGTGTATTTTAGTGGTGCGGGTGCTTTATTAGTCCATTCTCCGTACGTGTAGCACAAGGTGTCTTGTTACATAATAAATACGCGGCTACTACTGCTACTTTTACTACTACAACTAGCGGTATTACTACTACTACTACTACTACTACTACTACTATTACTAATACTAATAATGCTTAATTCAAATGGCGTGCTTTGCACATTGGGCATCGCGCAACAGGTGGCCGCGCCCAGGTTCGTAGAAGTGTTCTTGCAGGTGGGTTCGGCGCTCGGTATTGTGAAGTGGGTTCGCATAGGTGGTTGAACTGGCAAAACATTATCTTCGAATTGAAACTTTGCGGCCTACACAGTATTTTGTACATTTCTGGTTGACCACAGGGAGTGGATATCGGCAGTCGTTCTACTTTTCTGCACGCTCCAGCTCTCTTCAAGTATTATGTAAACCGCAGGTGCACAGTGCGTCGCATTCTGTGACGAGTGACTTTAACAGGATACGGTAAAACAGAAAGCAGGGCACGTGAGCATTGGAACGTCCCTACAGAGCGGGAAAATAACGTATCTTGCAAAAGTAATAGATGCGTTGTGCTGTTAAACTCGCCGTAAGCGTAAGGCTGGATCCAAAAGTGTTTGTGTAGAGCTATGCCCTGGCTGTGGAAAAGACAGCTACCCTGCGCACAAATGCCAATGGCGATACCCTTCTGCCACCCTGGCTTGTATAAGCCCCTTTTTTCTCTTTCTGCTGTTTTTGTTGCTATCCTTGTATTCCAGAGGGCACTTAAGGGAAGATATATTCAATGCAAGTGGTGGAGCATGCATTTTTTACGTTCGCACCAAACGCGTGTTTTACGAGAGGTTTAATTGGAATTTTTTAGGTGGAACACTATTGTTTTTACTGCCCCGTTTGCGTAGATTACGAGGAATTTGGAAGATCGTCTTGTTGCTGCTTATATCCCAATCCGGTACTAGATAAGGCTTTGTGCATGTTTGCACATAGTTTAGATTTTTCAACAAATTTTTTAGAGACCAAAATATCGAAACACAATTCTTAGTGCGATAACAGCAGGAAGAGTATATACATTAGGCTTGTTTTTAAGCTGTAAAAATGCATAATTATTTGGTTCGGGGGTGGACTTTCAATTCCCACTGGAAAGGTATTTGTAGGTTTTACGGTAGCTTTGACATGCTCAGATTTCTGTTCAAGCGACAAGAAGGAACTGGACAACAAATACTTAAGCAGGAGTTCTCAGTTCCCATCTAGCCGAGCAGCTGTGCAGGACCAATGAACTGCCCACATTTAAAACTAGTGGTAACCCTGACTCACTTTGTGTGTTGGGAAAAGAATGCGTCTCCAGTTATGACATTGTGAAAACGGCATGAACGTTTTTGCAGGTTGATAGGAAGAAATTGCATGCGTCAAGAAAATGGGCGATGGAGGACAAAGGTAGGAGTTAGAAAAAAGAAAAAAAGGGATGCAAGAGTAACATTGCAGGAGTGTGGGTGACTCATTCATCCTTCCACGTGGTGTGGTGGCGGGAAGCAAGTGTTGTTTCAAAGACATTACCAGAGGGCCCACAGTTTTTGCCCTTTGTGGAGACGAGAGAAACAATTTTTTTAATAATGTGAACTTTCTAATGTATCAATGCACTGGGGCTTGCAATACTTGAACTTAGCATGCGAAATTTTTAACAGCGCAACTGTTTATGAAAGAGTAATTTTTGTGTCCGCACTAAAAAAACGGCGAGAAATTGCCGAGCGCCCGCATGTGAGCGCGGTACTCGCGGCGACAGCCCGGCAGCTAACAAATCCAAGAAAATTTTGAGCGCTCGTGCGGCCGTGCCTCACGGCAATAGCACACCGTCTTCTGAGCATGTTTGTCTAGCCAAGAATAGCAAGTTAGGGGACTGGCCAAGATTTTCCAAACCAAAATTCTCGAGCGTTGGCCGTATTCATAGCAACACTTTGCTCGGGAACGCAAAAAAAAAAACGTCATAGGGTACGTGTCTCTCGAAGGTGATGTCCAATGATTATCACTTCCAACAAAATGAAGGAAGCGCACACTTGTAGCAGCAATGCTAGGGTAAAAGTCGTTGCGGCAGCGAAGAAGTAAATTGGCTGCAGTCATGGACTTTAACCTTCGTATGGTCGTGAAGGTTACATACAGCTTCGCTACCTTCAAATCTTACTCGTCAGTGTGAGCTTCCTTCACGGTACCTGGCCGCTTCCTTCATAGAAGGGTGAGCTTACTTCCTTTTTCTCAATATTACTTGATACTTGCAGCAGTCTATGAATGTTCAGGCTTCTTAAGGGACGTCTACTTGAATATTCGACTCGCGGAGTATCAGGAAACTTCGTCGCTTCATGAAATAGATCAACAGAACATGTGGTGGCTGCAACTATTTATTGGCACGCATTCAGAGACAGGCACAGTATTTATTAAGGAGTTTCGGGTGCGTTAGGTCACCGCAAAAATTTACGCAACGATCTGTTGCTGCTGTACCTGCTGCAGCTGCTGCTGCTGCTGCTCGAATACCGGCGATTGCTGGGGAAGCAGCAAGAAACCCCGCTGGAGATAGTTGTGGTACCCGCTGCAGCCACGGACGCACTGCTGGTTCCAAGTGGTGATGAGGGGTCCGGGGCACACCCTGGCGAGTCCTCGCAAGCAGCGATTCACCGCACGGTGAGAGGCATTCCTCGCTGACAAAGAGACGACAGCCTGAATAAAAAAAAAAAATTAGTGAACGTTTTCTTTATATATCTGATGAGCGAGGAAACAGCACTAGCCTAGCATGTGAAATTCCCCGTTGCGTGTGCTAAACGTCTTTAGGGTTTGTGAAAAACAACGTTGCAGGAGAAATGGAACCTTTGTTCTATTGGTTATGGATCTGGGGCCTTGCAAATATTGCCCTCTGAGTGTTTTCGGTGTTCTCAAAGCCTCGGACGGGAATATTTTGAAGCACGGTTGCAACAAATGCTGCTGCCTTCGCTTGTGGCCCTCCGCGTCCGGAAGGCTAAGCTTTGGCTAAATAAAGAAATGAAAGGTATATCAGTTTCGGAAATGTTGAACAAGAGACTCAGGACGGGAAGCCTACGCATAAAACGTGGTCGCTGTCACAGACACAACTCGCAAGCCTTTATCGTGCGAAACTTTAAGAAACTGCGCTAAAGTAAACCGTATAGGTAGTCACGTGTTCCCGTTAAATAACATACACGGTGGGAAAGCAGCGCAAAGAAAAAACCACAAAAACACTTGCCTGTAACCTGAAAGTTTTGCCGTGCCGCATGTCTTTGAAAACCCAAAAAATAGCTAATAAGTATGATTATGTATTAAAGAAACATGTTATAGCGGAGACCGTACGCTACTTTTTCACAATATTCCGTCTTCTGCACACTAACGCCTTGACTTTTTCAAAGCGGTGAACTGTCATCTAGGCAAATATTTTGCTATAAATGAAATGGCGTATAAACGGCGAGATATGGCCCACTTGCTTCGGTAATGTCGCTGACCCAGTGGAAAATTTGCGAGTGGATGATATTCGCGCTAGATCCCCTAATTAGGCTGCTACACAGCGTACGGGTCCCTTTCAATGCTGAAGTGCTGTGGGCCGATAGAGGAGCTGCACTTCTACAAAAACGTTTTACGTGTCTGGCCACCATATTATAATCTGGAAAAAATGCTAGTAGTGACGTTGAGCACAGCATTTGCTATTTTGCGGTTTCGTGTGCTGTTTTTCGACATTTTTTTCTTTTGCGAAGAGTCCAGAATCAACTAATGCGGCGTTCATTCTCTGGCCGCTCATGTACTCCTGGGCATTATCCCTTAACCAGCGGTGCGAAACTAGTGTGCGTGTTCCGATTACATCCAGGAGATGTCTTCAGGGGTTTGCGCATTATCGTCAGGAGGGCGTTACAGGGGCTTTGTATCTTCAGGATTCGTAATGGGATTCTCACCATAGCGATCATCGTCAAACTGGGCGACGTAGCAGCTTCCGTACTCAGCGAATGGGATTCGGAGGGCTTGCACGTTGTAGGGCTCTGTAAATAAAAACAAACAAACGACGGGATATTTTTTTAAACGCCAACAGCGGCCTCTATTAATGTATCAGGCGGCAAAATTCCTGCCAATAATCTTTATACGTGTACTCTTTTAATTTGAATGCAATAATCAGGCCATTTGTATAGTTCTTCCTAGCAAAACTTCATTTAAATACCGTAATATCTTTTCAGCTGTCTACAGGCCAAATCTATTTCTCTAGTGTTTTCTTGCTGTTGGTCTGCAGTTTAGCCAACCACGCGACTACAAGAAGTACGTGCATAGCTTTCCGTTCAGAACTCTTGAAGCTGGTGGTCTACATCGCAGAGATCTTTAGCAAAAAGAGAAAAATTGGGCATATTTTTGTCGACCCACAAGTACGTTATTGACAGAAGTACCACTCATTTAATTAAAATAGGCAAATGATTGCTTTTGTGGGGGGAGCAAATTTAAGAGAGATAAAAAGGTGAGATAAATTAAAGGAATATAAACATTTGGGTCCCAGAGTATTAGAAAAATTACAAATAAAATGGCGCCAACGGATTGCGGGCGAACAGTGCGAAAGCAGATAGAAAAATGAATTCAATGGCAAAAATTTTATTCCACCTATTAGGGGGGAAAGAAAGGGCACGAGAATAGCTTGAGATGTTGGAGGAGAGGAGAGCGTGTAACAACGTTATCGCCTTTACATTACATTTGAAGGGAAGAAAGCGGTACGCGGCCAATGTTTGACATCTTTCTCTCGACAAAAGCAATGCCGAAGCGAGAATTGTGCCACAGCTGTCTGGTGTTCTTTTGCTTTTATACATTATCACAGAAATGGAAAAAGATGCATTCATCCTTTTTCAGAGCCCTTGTTATCCGCTTTCGATTGTATTATCTGAAGTTTAATTTTATTGCTGAGTGATAAGAACCAATGCGGATTGAGGGATGCTCAGGAAATGGTTGTCTTATCATCTTTTTTACAGTTTCATGCGTACTGTCTGTGGCTACATTAAAAGATTGCAACAAAAAAAATGTTTTTCAGTGGCCGCAGCATCTCAGCTCCTGGCACGCCTGCTGCTGGACACGAACAGAAAAGTTATCTCTCAGTCGCACCGGTCGTTTTTTTTTTTAGATGTGCTAAACAAGTACCTGGCGGTCACATTTTGGCGCACGTTAAGCATTTCAGGTTTTTCGAACTCTTCCTTTCTTCAGCCCCACGGTGCCACTTTTGGACCTCATCTTGCTTGCTTCAGCCAGCCAATCCCCCGATTTTAGAGAAGTAAACCAGTAAGACTAGCGAAAATAACCTGTCTTTACAGGTGAGGTGAAGTGGGATTCTTAGTGAAGATGGCAACCATGCTGGGAAAAGTACATGCACACACTCTGAACACAGAGGTCCCACAGCTGTGCCAATTTCAGAGGCAGGACTCGACGGTGGAACATTGGCCGGGGTAGAAGTATTTTTTTTTGGAACAATGGGGAACAATTGGTAGGAGAGGATGTATCGTTTTAGACTGCATTTAACCTTGCTTGTGCTGCTTATTTGGGATTTTTCGGCCATTTTTTGGCGCAGTGTTTTTTTAATGAGTAGCTATGGGTTTTCTTCAAATGGGCGGAGAGCAGAACAGGGGTATTGCTTAGCAACCTTTGCAGCTTCACCACTCACAAATACGGCAGTCGTGGCTACCAAAACCTAAACACACTTATCGCTTTGCATTTTTTTCTCGCTGTATAAACGAATAAACATCGTCCTTCAGGAGAAATAAACTTTGGGAAGAAAATTATCCCGCATATTCTTCAACCAACTAAAGCAAAGCGACTGCCCTCACTTGACAAGGTACTGCTGGTGGCAAGGAAAGTTGGGTGAAAACAGAAGCATAATTATTATGAAAGAGAATGATAACATTTCATGGTTCTTATATGCAATGATAACTAAATTATCGGTACTTTAATGTGCCTACAACGTCAGCGGAGTATTACCTACAGAGTGTTCAATGTTTCACCCTACGAAAGAAACCTCGGACGGCCTAATAAAGAAAATACTAGTGCAACATTCCCGATTGTTTTTCACCGAGCCGGGCTTGCAACTCCAAACAAAGCTGTGTATAGTTGTCTTCCCCAAGGCAACAGCATGATTTTCAATTATGAAACTAGAAAACAGGAGTATCTGCTGCATGAAGAAAGCTCACCGCTTCCGAAGACGAGGCGGTAGTGATCGGAACGTCCAGTAAGGCCGATAGTCACGGGATTGCGGCCCCTGTAATCACAGAACCGGAATGTTTATACCCTTTTTATTACCTGATGCAATAGGGCTTGTCCGCTGATCGTTGTTGTGTCATCAGGGCAGGCCTTTACATCATAACACAGAATAAAATAGATTAGAGGAAGACGTGTGCCGACCTGCATTCGTCATTGTAAAGGAGGCCGTCTGAAGGGCACTACAATGGGGAGGCATGTCCAATGGCTGTTTTCGGCCATTCCCTCTAGCTAGCCTTCCCGCGTGTTCCTGCCTTGAGCACTTAACCACCGGCACATTCTATACAGTACCACGCATGTGAGGCCGAATTATGCTTTGGTACTAAGATGATATTTTGCTTAAACTCGTCATTACAGCAATGACCGAGTCCATGCCTTGCCTCTTAGGCTGCATTCCTTTGCGCGTAAAAACGTTCGCGGAGGGCGGAATGAAATGAAAGAAGCATTGCCGTTTAAATTCTTGTTAAGTATTTTATTATTACACACTCATGTTTCACAGAGAGCAATAGAAGACAAAAAATAACGCTGACTACATAAAGGCGGTTTTGTATTCGCGGGACGCTTGCGAAAAAATACACACTTGACCAGCTGGCAATCCGCAGTGGCTTTACGTGAAAACATATCAGCATCGTCACCCTTCCTGGTAACCTTAAAAGCTGTGCTTGATAGGTGAAGAATAGTAAAAATGTTCGAGGTATAACGCACTGAAGCTAGACATGGGCAATGAGCCTTGCCTTAGAGGAGAGCTAGGGATTAATTTTGGTCACTGGGTATCTGTACCGTTCTAAATATTTTAACACAGGGGCGGTTTCACGCTTCACCGCCTTCTCAGAAGCAGAAACTGCCGCCAGGACAAAACCACGTGCAAACGCTCAGGAGCACAACTCTTTACCCATTAAGCCACCCCGGCGGGGAAAGACCGTTCCTTGTAAGCCTTGATGGTTTTGTCAGAACAGGCTGACCAGAAAGATCCAATATAATTCGGTATAATAATCATGAAAAATCCGGTTAAATTTGTTAAGGAAGCAGAGCATCGGCACAAACACGGCCCTCTTACCATTGTGTGTAAATTTCCATCTGCACCACGCCATTACGGATTCCGCCAAGCTTTCTGAGGTAGGTGGGCACAGCGAATTGTGGTTCATAGCCAGTGCTAGCGGTCAAATAGCCGCTTCTGAAGGTAGAAAACACCTAGACAAGAAGGCCGACAATATTGAGGCCAAGCGTATAGTACTGCATAAAAGCTAGTCTAGCGCACTGAGGAAATCCGGCTGGAAGGACAACAAAGCCACCGCAACCAAAACTATAGGGATCAACAGAGCTGTAAAACGGGAAGGTTGACCAGAAAAAATAAAATGGCATACAGTTACACCTGCATGTAATGGGGACGATTATAATGCAATCATCTGCAAAAAGCCGAATGCATGGAAGACTACATATTAGTGGGTACGTCATTAATGTATGTTAGAAAAGAGCAAAGGGCCAAAAACACTACCTTGAGGGAAGCACGATGTGACGTCAGTGAAGGGGCAGCTGAAGCCTATTGACTATTGTAAATTGCTGGCGTAAGGATAAAACGTTACGGAGCCATGAATGTGCAACGGAATCTAATTGAGGTATGATAATTTAGAGATAAGGTGGCAGTGAGGGATGCGATCAAAATCCTTAGAGTAGTTTAAAAAAATGCAATCGGCTTGTAATTGTTATCCATGTTCAAGTGCAAGTCAGTCGTTAATTCAATAGTTGAGTGTCACATGACAAGCCTTTTCTAAACCAGTTTTGATTAGTGAACAAGAAATTCGTTAGACTCGAGGTGATTGTAAATATGGGAGGCGATTATGTGCTCGAGAAGCTCGCAACAAATGCAATTCAGTGAAATGGGGCGATAGCTTTCTGGGGAAGTTTTATCGCCACTTTTAAGTACCCGAACCACTTTAGCAGTTTTCCAGTCCTTGGGTAGCTGTCCGGATGATAAAGATTGCCGAAAGATGTGAAAAGAATCTGACTTGAAATGAATATCGTATTTTTAAGACCTTAGAATTTATACCATATATGCACAGCGGAAGTTGAAGTTTTGAGGTTAGTAATTAGTGATCCGATTCCTTGAACGGTGATGACGATGGGTTCCATTGAATGACCAGTCAAGTCTCTAAACGATGGAGATGTTGAAATGTGATGTTTCGCGTGAAAAAAGATGGCAAATACTAGTAATTAAAGGCTGACCGTGCACTCATCGATTATAAAAGCATTTGATTGTCCCTTACTAAAGAACTGTTATTATCGGCTTTACGAGGTAACATTGTGCCCCAAAACGTCCCTCGTATTAGATTTGAGAAGTAACGGCAAGTTGCAATGAAATATTGTTGCGGTAGCAGCGGTGATAGCAGACGTGTAGTTCTTCAGATACTCTTTATATTTCGCTCAAGAGCTTGGGCTAGAAGCACGCTTTGCATTCAATTACAAGCGTTTCTTTTGTTCCTCAAACGTTTAAAATGCCTATTAAACCAAAGGGTTAGTTTTATCATTACTTCTTGAGACTGATGTAGCCATATTTAATCAATCAGCGCTGACAGTTTATTCCTGAACAGCCTCCAAGTTTCTTCGACACATCGGCTAGAAAAACAAAGGTAAAAAAGTTTCGTTAAAAAAACACATTTAGTTCGGTGTTCATATTCAAATAGTTAGCTATTGTAGCCCCAAATTTATTTTATTGTGGAACCATGGAAGGTTGATGGAACATGAATGGGTAGTTGGAGTACTTTGTCTGTCGCTAAAGGCCATAATTAATAAAGGTTTCCAACGTTTACTGGGGAGCAAGGTAAAAGAAGGTCTAAAGTATTAGAACTCCTACTAGGTTCAGAAATAACTTGGAAGAAATTAAAGTCTAACGTAAGGCTGATAAATTCAAGTGATGTACGGACAAGACGATGATAGATTAGGGCAGTAAATAAGGGGGTAGTTAAAGTCACCTAATAGGTAAATATTAGAAAACTTATACCACTGGGTAGCAATTGTGAGACGTTGCGAAGTGGTTCCTATGAAAGAATTGAAAATTCCAGAGGGCGGTAGCACACACCTATAATATTTGACCAGAGGGGTAAAGCAAGCGGCCCAGGTGATTTAGAGTTCACTGTTAGTATCGATACTGAATGAAGGTGTAGTTTTTCTGATTGCCAATAGCACTGCGCACCCTCTTTTGTCGGCATGGTCGTGTCGATAGACATTGTAAATGTTAGTATAAAAAATTTCACTACTATTTCTTTCTGATTGTAACCATGTTTCTGTGAGAGCGAGAACATCTGTGTTACTAACATCTATTAGCGAGAGAATTTACACGCGTTTCGGCATTAGGCTGCGAATCTTAGTGTAGGATAGCGTTAGTGATGGTGCTACGTCAGATCCTTGCGGCTGATTTCGAGCCCATGGAGATGCACATTTCTTTAGCTATATTGACGACTGCACCACATTGTTGGAAGTAGGGTCAAATACAAATGTTTTCTTACCAATGCGTAGCTTATCGACTGCCAACGTGAAAGGATTTTTTGCGATTTGGCGAACTCGACCAGCCTTTTCCGTACTCGCCGCGTTGCTAATGAAAAATCTTCAGCAATAGTAAATGTTCTATTCAGCTGGCACGCCGAACCGAGAATACGTTGTTTCTCTTCAAAGCAAGTTAGCTTAGTCTTATGGGCCTCTGTCTATCAGCAGAAAATTTACCCAGCCTATGAACACGTACGAAGTGAGCGGGAGTGGTTTTAATCTTTAGTTTATCTAAGCAGAATTCAATAATTTTTCCTGAGCTGTTCCAGTCCTCATTGTCTTTGTCTTCAACACAAAAAACAACAGATTTGATCGTCATAACCTATTCTCAGAATCTTCGCAACCTAGATTGTATGCTATGAAGTTGGTTGGTTATAGTAGAAAAAGCATTTTCCGTCAATCCGTTTCATCCGTATCTCAACCGTTTCAAAAAAACTTATAGTTGATAGTCCGCGCTCCTGCCGTCCGTCTCCCCTTCTGAAGAGTGTGTGTTTTAGCGCAGTTTCGGGCTATGTTTTGTCAAGTAAAATGGCGTCCCTCAAATACTCGCGCACTATATAAAACCGCTGAATTTTATGAAAATGTTAAAAAAATATTGTTCAGGGAAATTTCACGACTACGTCAAACAATTTCCTTTGATGAGAATGTTACAAAAAACATTTAAGGAAAAATGGCGCAGCGCTAGAACTACTGGATAGAAAGCAGTCTGGTTAAGCCAAATATGCCTCCTCTAGGTCTATACAAAAACAAATAGCGAAACTATTAAGCCGCGAGAGTTGTACGTCTCAATAAGGTAGACCATAGTAGTGACAGAATAGTGTGTGTAGCTCTATTCACTTGCTGTTTACCGTGCCTACATTGAACTGCACTCCCCAAGAAAGAATTCCCAAGCCAAGTTAACAGTGATGAAGTGTATACACTATTGGGACGTTCAACCCTGATTAATACAAATTTTGAGGGTGCAGGCAGCGGAATTCTAAGGTGAAAAGAAAGGACACAGAGGAGATAAAGTTGACAAAACATGTTGATAGGCAAGTACTGGCCTGAAGAAAGCAAACACAAGCAGCAATCCATATACTAAGCATTCTACGGAAAGTCGCTGTGGCTGAACTAAAAAGTGGTTTAGAAGTAAGATTTATTTTACTACTGTATATAAGAACATATATACAATATAAGAAAATAGCCTTGTCCCTTGAAGAGAGATTCTACGACAGACGCGCACTACCGCTGTCAAAAAATGCACGCAAATCACAGTGTTCGGAAGCACATTCTGCGAAAACAAGAATTAGGCTAAATGCCGTAAAACAATAGGTTCTATACTGAAGAACAATTTCAACACATCTTTCGCCTCGAAATCTCCTGTAGAAGGATTTATAAAGCAGTGGGAAAAATATTTATAGGCTATTCCACACCCAGCGCCCTTTTGCAGGTTGGCAGTCCTTTAGAATGGATCGAGCATTTTTGCAAACACTAAAGCACGAAAGACCACGTATGAAGAGAAATAACGCAAACAAAACAAACCTGATTGGTTCTACAGACAAAATGGACTTTTTAACGACACCTTTGGGGCCCCTAATGACAATTAATATTATCGACTTGCGCTATATACCACGGTGATTGTATTTCTCAGCGTCGCTAATAAGTTTTTAAAGGCGCTCAAGCCTCGCATGTATCAAAAAAGCAATTCTCTCACACAAAAATGCGCGTTGCTAAGAAGTAATGTTTGTGTGCGCGTTCTGCATGACAAATAAATTTAGGATATCTCCCCCAAAACTAGCCGATGACCGCATTTCGGCAAAGAAAATAACTTTAGGGTATTGGTACTTACGGTGGCAGCACAGCACTGGTTACCAGTGAAGTCGCTGCACACGTAGGCAGCGGCAGATGCTGCCAATAGCAGACATCCAAGTGGGGCCAGATGAAGAGATGCCATTTTGATGAGACGCTGCAACAAGCCGGTTTAAGCGGGGCTGCAAGGTGGTTAGTGATTTCGCGGCGCAGATTTTATACAGAGTTTTCAGTATGGTTGCGACATTACTTGCGAGCCGCTGAATAGCAACAGAAGAAGACCTTGGAGGAGGCATTCGAATCGTCATTTGAATACTCAATCTCGTCCGTTTCCCGTGGAGATGAATTGGCTTTGTTATTCGTAATTGTTCTTGTCTGCACTCTTCACCTGCTCGGATTTCGGCTGCTAGAAGGTTCTAGAAGGTTCATCGAATAAAAAAGAATATTTCGCAAAAAAAAATGTCGTCCAAAACACAAAGAATGTTCAGCATACAATCGACTACCATGGAAAAGCCATGGCGTGTTAAACAAAAAAGGCATCCATGCTCGGTACTCTTCGTGAGGGGCCGTCTCTACCTCCTTCCACATTTATGTTGCCCTTAAAAAAGCGTGCACAAATGCTGTTGATGGGGAAATTATTGTAATAACACGCATGCATTCAGCCGAATCAGTCTTTCGTGTTTCTAGAATAAGGAACCCAAATGTGAAAAAGCATGGGTAAAGAAAATATTATTTTAATACTGCTTGCCGGCTCTCGAGACAATTGACCTGGCTGAGCGGCGCCAAATAAACTCAAAGGAGCCCAACTACGCAGTTATAAGCGCCATTGCAAGGCTGACTAACCTAGAATATCATTCTGTCAAACCAAGTCAAAATGTATACCAAGAAAAATATTATACCTTCTTAAGAACAGTTTGTCTTTCGAAAAAATAGTTTCAACTTTATTGACTACGCATAATTATTTTACTGCAGCGTTAAAACTTTCACCTAATATAAGAGAATTTATGTTTTTTGTAACTGAATCGCTTGCAGAATGTTTGATTCGTTGCTGATATTTTTATAATTATTCCCGTTTACTCTAAAATTATTTTTATTGTAGTGCTTGTCATGTTCACTAGCGCGTTCTTCATCAAAAACGGTAATAACGGTCTAGGTAGGTATGCAGGCGCTTTTGTTGAAACATGCTTCAAGAAAAAAACAGAGTTCGCACCTTATGTTTTCAATGGCACTGGTGGCCGGGTCCATCAGCAGCGCCGCATTTGCCAGAGTGTGTTCCCCTACAAGAATGTCGCGAAATCCCGTTATAGAAAAGAAAAAGAACAACCCCATATTGGTCAGCTTCCCACCCGTAAGCAATTGTCTCTAATTGCGAGGTAGCTTCTGTGACTTTCAACTCGAAAAACAATATAGTTAAACCTAAATGGATGCTAAGAATAATCCGAATTAGTCGTACAAATGCGACGATGAACGTGAGAAAAGTTGAATAAAATACCAGTCAAACGTGCTTTAACATGCGCAAACGACTGGGAAAAAGACTGAATTGGTGCTTTAATTGATACCTTTTTATATTTTGGCTTTGCAACTATTTCTTACTTTTTTGCTTCACAATTGTATTTGGGTGAGCTTCCTGTCTAATTATCAGTTTTGTTTCAGACGTTGGGGCATTTCTTAAAGTCTGGATTGTTTTGGCCTTCTTCAAAGATATCCGCGTCTATTTTTGTGCTCTTTTGAACCGAATATTTGCTTGTTTGTTAGTTCGGCAGCGTCTGAATCGCCCGTGAACCCATTGTAATGAAAAATTAAAGTTTCTCAGTTTT
>JABSTR010001159.1:0-100000 GCA_013339765.2 Haemaphysalis longicornis
ACTCAGTCGGACTAGCACAGCTCGAGTTATGCGTGGTTCATAGATTTTAATCCCGCTTCCGATAACCGCGTTGTTTTTCCGGCTTTAATTTATGTATTCTCGTTTCACACAAAAGCGACTATTACCTCATTTGGCACAGTAAAACGCCCTCAAGTAGCCTAACAGCAAGAGCAATCAGGACTGAATCATTGATGCGTTTTCTTACGGAATACCTCCTGCCATATATTTCCTTTCTCAAATAGGTATTTCCAGGCTGTCAGCAGCGAAAATGTGATACGATAAAGCTAATGGCCATTCGAAATTGATGATGATGATCGTTGGATATTTATGGCGCAAGGCCAACTGGGGCAAAGAGCGCCAAAACAATAGTCGATGATAGGGGTGAAACCTTAAACACTAAGTAAAATCAGCAAAAACAAAAGTAAAATCACAACACGACAATGAGCATGGCTGGTGTATAGGGCCAGATTTCATGATGCGTGATAGGAAATGAGGTTTAAAAACTTGACGTCGGACAAATACTCAAACACACCTTTCACGGAAACAATGGCATCATCACCTAGGAAAAACGATGGATGCAGAGGAATATGTTGTCTGTAGAGTTCTCTGAAGTGTTCGTGTCGTGTTGTGTGAAGTGCCTTGCATGTGATTAGCATGTGCACTGCGGATAGGGCCTCTCCGCACCTGCTGCACTGGGGTCTAGAAGATCCCGTCAGCAGATACGAGTGCGTTGCATGGGTGTGCCCTATCCGCAGCCTACCCAAGGCGATTCTGTGTGTCTGTTGCGTGTGTCAGTGGTGTATGGTCCCAAGCGTGGTTTTATAGCGTGTAACTTGTTGTCTGTCTGTTCACTCCAGTGTGTTTGCCATGTTCTACGCAAGTGTTGTCTTAAGTGTGGCTTGAGGTCTGTATATGGTACGGTTGTTAGGTCTACAGTGTTCCTGAGTGCAGCAGCAGCTGCCCTCTCGTCTGCCAACTCGTTTCCAGCGATCCCAGCGTGTCCTGGGACCCAGGAGAGGAGCAGCTGATGCTTCTGCGCATACACAGACATGATAGTGTTAAATGCAAGATTAACTATGTGGTTTTTGGGGGGTGTATGCGATGACAGTGCGCGAACAACACTCAAGGAATCTGTGTAGATGATGGGCTTTGGAATATGATTTTCAAGTATTTGTCGTACAATCAGTAAAATTCTATATGCTTATGCTGAAAAAATTGTGGTGTGGACGCTCATGGTTCTGGCTGCACTGAAATCCGGACCATCAGCAGCGCAGGAGACCATGGTGGAGGTTTTAAACGCGTCACTGTAAAATTCTGCAAGTGGGTATTTAAACTGCAGAGACAAAAAGTGCTGCAGTATTGCAGCTCGCGGTACCCAATTTTTGTCAAGTTTCATAAAAGAAAGGTCGCACGACACAGGATGAACTTGCCAAGGCGGTAAACTGTTTGAAAAAGATGACCTGTACACATCTAAAAACGAAGCACTGAGATCCGAGGCTCGCTCTTTCACTCTAAGTGAAAAGGGCAGAGGAACGGATGGGCGATTTACAAAGAGCAGAGATGTGGATGTGTCGTTAAAGACAGGATAAAAAGGATGATTATTCAGCGATGAAATTTTAAAAGCATAAAGCAAGTCCATGTATGTTCATTGGTTCTCAAGGCTCCACTTATTACACTCAACATAAACACTCTCGCAGGGCTAGTGCGGAAAGCACCCGACGAAAGACGAAGGCCCAGGTGTAGAACTGGGTCAAGAATTCGCAAGGCTGTCTTAGTCGCCGACCCATACACCACACTGCCATAGTCCAAACGAGACCCAACCAAAGCAGTATACAAGCGAAGCAAGAGTTCTTTGTCGGAACCATAGATTGGTGGGAAAGAACCTAAGTATCTTCATTGTTTTGAGACATTTATTTTTAAGTTCCTTGATGTGGGGAATGAATGTGATTTTTGTGATCAAACACCACACCTAAGAACTTGTGCTCCTTATTCACAGGAAGCGACCCGCCATTAAGAGTAATGTCTGGGTCCGGATGGACCCCGCGCTTCCTGGAGAACACAACGCAGGAGCTTTTTGCAGGATTCAATTTAAACCCATTCTTGTCTGCCCAGCCGGCAAGCTTCTTGACACCAAGCTGGACTTGACGTTCGCATATTGACATAATACATGATTTGAAAGATATTTGCACGTCGTCTACATACATAAAATAAGAGATTGTTGGTGGTAGTGCCTTTCCAAGAGAGTTCATCTTTACTATGAAGAGAGTGCAACTCAACACGCCACCTTGTGGCAAGCCATTTGCTTCGACGTGAACCTTTGAAAGTGCACAACCAACTCTTACTCTGAACGTTCTCTCTGACAAATAACTAACAAGGGTGTTCAACATATTACCCGAAACGCCGAATGACTTGAGGTCACTAAGGATCCCATAACGCCAAGCCATGTCGTAGGCCTTCTCGAGGTCGAAAAAGACAGTTAAACAGTACTGCTTATGTACGAAGGCATCCTTGATGTATGAGTCAAGTGCAACCAGTTGATCATTCGTGGATCGCCCCCCCCTGAAGCCTGCCTGGCAGCTCTCGAGAAGACCGTCGTACTCGAGGAAGTACACGAGCCTGCGATTTATCATCTTCTCGAAGAGCTTGCACAGGCAGCTCGTCAGGGCAATTGGACAGTAACTTGAGGGGTACGACGGGTCCTTTCCCTCCTTCAAGAAAGCCACTACAATGGCCTCCCTCCAAGAGTGTGGAATGTGCCCCGAAAGCCATATTTTATTATATAGATGTAGAAGTGCTTCAAGTGTGTCTGCGTGTAGGTGTTGTATCATTGTGTATGTAATGTTGTCTGGGCCTGGAGCTGAGGGTTTACACGTGCTCAGGGCAGCCCTCAGCTCATGTAGTGAAAACAGGGAGTTGTAAGAAGTCTGTGATTTGTTGTTGTCGTGTAGGGACTTCTTTTCACAAGAGGCTTTATGTTTCAAGAAAGTGTTCGTGTAGTGCGCTGAACTGGACACGTGTTGGAAGTTTTGTGCGAGTGTATCAGCCTGGTCTTCCAGTGTGTCCCCTGTTGTACTGACCAGGGGCAGGCTGTGTGTCTGTTGTCCTTTAAAGTTTGCGTATACGTGTCCATACCTTGCGTCTGTCTGTGTACGAGTTTATAGATGTTATGAATGAGCGCAAACTATCTCTTTTTGCCTCACGGCGCACACGTTTTCCAAATGCCTTGGCCCGTTTGAACAAGAGGAGGTTTCCCGACGTGGGGTACCGATAGAGGATACCCCACGCCTTGTTTTGGGCCTCTCGCGCCCGCCTACAGTCCTCATTCCACCACGGCCTCCGCTGGTTGCGCGGGGCAGCAGAGGCGTGGGGAATGGACCTTTCGGTGGCATCGAGGATGTGCGCCGTGAGGAGTTGTGCGGCTTCATCTACGTGTAGGTGTCTTATAGTTGTGTAGTGTAGATTCGATGTCTCTGTAAACGTGTTCCAGTTAGCTCGTGCTTCATTGAACCTATTATGGGAAGATGAACTGCTTGGGCCTTTACCTATGTATGTAAGTGAGGTGGGGAAGTGGTCACTGCCATATGGGTCAGTTCCCACACCCCACTCCAGAAGAGGAAAGAGAACTGCGGAGCCAATAGCCAAGTCAAGACATGAGTATGTGTTGTGACCTATGTTATGATATGTAGGCTGTTTATTGTTGAAAAGGCATGCTCCAGAGGATGTAAGAAACCTCTCTATCAGGCGACCCCGGGCATCCGTACGAGAAGAGCCCCACTGAGAATTGTGAGCATTAAGTTCGCCTGTTAGAATGTACGGTTCGGGCAGCTGGTCAACCAGCGCCTCGAAGTCAGAGCTCGAAAGTGTAACATCAGGAGGAATGTATATGGAGCATACTGTTATCAACCTATTAAATATTTTTAAGCATATGGCTACAGCCTCAAGGATAGTGTTTAAAGTGACAGTGTGGCATGCTAAGGATTTCCGGACGATTATGGCCACACCGCCAAAGAGTGTGTGCAGCCATCCCTGTCTTTCCTGTATACCAGGTAACTATTCAAGAAATTTGTGTGTTTAGATTTCAAATGTGTTTCCTGAACACACATTACACTTGGCTGATTGGTATGCAGAATCTCATACACGTCGTCAAGATTATTCATAAGGCCTCTGCAGTTCCATTGAACAATATTTTCTGTTCCCATTATTTAGTGTGAGAGCTACTGGAGTGTGTATGTTTATGTGTCGTCTTTTGGGGCTGTGACTCTTGGATTGGGCTTTTTGGGCGGCCTATCTGTAGGCTTGGACGATGGAGGCCGCTCCTTGCGCTGCGTTGCAGGCAAGAACGGCGCGACGTCCATCTCGTCGTCCGATGTCCTGGGTGTGCCCGTGGAACCGGGCCCCCCGGACTTGGCCCCCCTTCGGGGGCCCTTCGTTTGAGCTGCCACCGCCGCTGGTGTCGGGGGCACCAGAAGTGGCACGGGCAGTGCGGTGGCGGTGGGAGCCGGTTCGGGGCTCATGGTGTCCATGGCACCCTCCAACGCACTGGACAATGGGGAGGCAGGGACGGGAGCGGTACCGGTCTCGACGGAAGAGGTTGCCACCACAACCGCTGCTGGCTCAGCGAGCGGTGCGGAGGCGGGCTGGGCTGCCAGAGGCAACCCTGGGGGGGGGGGGGGGCGGGGGCGGGACAAAGTCCGACTCGCGGTACTGGGTCCCCGCCGAACCAGACGCCGCTCCGCCCCCCGGCGAGCCGCGTCGGCGTACCCTCCCCAGGGGGAAAGAGGCGAACCTCTTCCGCGCCTCTGGGAAGGTGATGTTCTCTGTTACTTTGACATTGATTATTTTCTTTTCTTGTTGGAATTTCTCGCAAGTGCAAGAACACGCTGCGTGGGGCCCCTGGCAGTTGGCGCAGGTGAAACTCTGGGTGTTACAGTTTTCGGATGGGTGGTCATGTTGGCCGCATTTTGCGCAGGTAAGGCGGCCGCGGCAGGAGTTTGTGCCATGCCCGAACCGTTGCACTTGAAGCAGCGCCGTGGGTTTGGGATGTATGGGCGGACAGAACAATGTATGTAGCCGGTATTTATGAATTCTGGGAGGGTGGATCGATCGAAGGTCAAGATAATGTGTCTAGTTGCTACCTGTTTGTCATCGCGGCGTATTGATATGCGCTTTACAGCCGTGACGCCCTGATCCCTTAAGCCTTCCAAAAGGTCGGCCTCGGTCTCGGACATGAGATATGCCTCAGAGATCACACCTTGACAACTGTTGAGGCTGCGGTGGGGTGTGACCCTGATCTCCAGATCTGCCATGCGGGTTTGTTTCAGGAGGATTGTGGATTGCTGCTAGGTTTTAACTTCAACTAGCACTTCACCAGGTCTGAGCTTTTTGGCGTCATATGTTTTGCCGATGATACCTTCAAGGTATTTAGAAACAAGAAACACAGATTGAGAGGAAACCGGCTTCGATTTGTCCACAGATTCAATGATCAAAAAACGAGGGTAGTTATCTGGCTTTGGGAGCGAGATAGAAGGCAAAGAAGGAAAGGATACTTCGGTGCGGCCCCTTTTAGGGGGCCGATCACGTCTGGGGGGGTTTGATTTATCCATATGGCATAGGAAAAAGCAGGGAGACGGGGGTACTTTCTTCTTTGACCTTACCCTGGTAGTCAAAGAGGTCCCGGAGCTCCCTGCCTGGTGAACAGACAGGGAGCCCATCCGCCGGAGCTTCACCTGGGTTCCGACGGCCACCGTTCATAGTTTCTAACCCTCCACCTATAAACACATCGCCACGGTTGGATCCAGCTGATGTTTGGGGGCTCGGGGTCCGCGGTATGGCCAGTACCGTCACCAAGATTGCTCAAGATGCCCCGTGCGGGGGCCATTCGAAATTCAGCAGCCGAATACAGCATTTTATCCCAATTCTCCAACAGGGAAACGCTTATTTAACTGTCCCAAATTTCCCCGTGCACAATCCACTATTATCGTATGAATTCTTACCATCGTAACAAGCGCATAATAATTATCTTTAGTAATTTTGTTATCGTGTACAGCCGTTGTGTTTGTAGCCTGTTACGTTTCTATGGCTTTTGAGAACCTACCAGAAATTTCTCAAACCGTCTGTTTGTGCATCATCGCTTGGCCACCGGAATGCACAAACAGAGAGAGAGAGAAAGAGAGAGAGAGATTCGTTCGAAGAGACGAATACAGACCACTAACAGTAACGTCAGTGGTGTATAGATTCGTAATGCAGGTGATAAAATCAGAAATTCAAGCTTGGATGGAAGAAAATGAAATACTTGGCGAACTGCAGAATGGATTTAGACAAGACAGGCGACTGGATGACAATTTGTTCGTTGTAACGCAATGCATTGACATTGCGAAAACACAGAATAGAACCACTATGGATTACGTTCTTGGACATTAAGGGGGCATATGACAACGTAAACAGAGAACGGCTGTGGAGAATGCTAAAACTCCAGGGATTGGATGACAAGTTAGTACAGTTTTTTATAGCAATCTATAAAGACAATAGAGTGCACCGTAATTGGGAAGACCAGAAATGCGCCTAGCAGGTCAACATCCACCGGGGACTGAAACAGGGATGCCCTTTGAGCCCAATACTGTTCATGCTTTACATGGCAGGGTTAGAAAAGAAACTAGAAGAAAGTCAAGTAGGCTTTATCCTAACCCATATGCTGCAAGGCGAAGTGGTAAAGCAGCATATTCCGGGAATGTTATACGCAGACGACATTGTTCTTTTAGCTGATAACCAATCCGCTATGCAGCGGCTAATAAATATTAGCGGCCAGGAAACCACCGACCTCGGGGTAGATTTCAGTGCAGAAAAATCAGCAATATTGGTTTTCAATGACGCTACCACTGATTTAGTGTCTATCCAACAAGGCGAATCACCTAGAGTTAAGGAATATAAATATTGTGGAGTATGGATAAACGAAGGGGATACTTAGGAAGTCACGAGGAGCAACTTAAGGTTAAGGGAAAGCGAAACGCAGCTATAATGAAGCATAGAGCTCTGTGGGGGTATAACAGATATGGAGTAGTAAGAGGAATGTGGAAAGGAGTAAAGGTTCCGGGTCTCCCGTTTGCGAATGCTGTACTCTGCTTAAAATCAGACGTTCTATCAGGCCTGGAAGTAAACCAGAGAACGGTACAACGTTTGGCGTTAGGCGCCCATGGAAAAACAACTAACGAAGCAGTTCAGGGAGATATGGGCTGGGCGTCGTTTGAAGTTAGAGAAGCTCAGAGTAAACTATGCTTTGAGATGAAGTTGAGGGCAATGGATCAACGAAGGTGGGCAGCTAAGGTATTTAGGAACCTATACTTCAAAAGCGGGGACACCTAGTGATTAAGAAAGACCAGAAGGCTAACGATAAAATACGGAAAGAACAGTGGAGAATCCAAAACAGCCAAGTTAACCAAAAAAGAGGCAAAGCAGATTGAAACGAATAAATGGAGGGAAAAAATGGAAGATAAAACGTCGTTAGACGTGTACAGGGATGAGAAATTGAACATCAGAAAGGAAAATTTTAAAGATAATTCCCAGGGCAGTGATTTGCTTTTTCAGGCTAGAGCAGGTTGCCTGCGAACTAAGAGTTTTGGTGGGAAGTATTCGCAAAATGATGGGGTATGCGTGGTCTACGGAAGAGAAACAGAAACTATGCGGCACATAGTGTTAGATTGTGAGGGTATCCATCCAAATCTACATGAAGGGAATAGGGCTTCCAGAAGCCCTAGGATTTAATGGTATCAGAGAGGAAGTTAACTTCAAAGCTGTTGAGGGGACGAAAAGAAGATTGGAATGCTGGTGGACGAAAAGCAGAGAGGGGAAGATTGCCTAGGACAGTTACCACCCGTAACAGGAAAAAAAAGTATTTCGGGCCTAATAAGCTTTAGTGCCTGCCCCAAGCAGCGCTAGTACTGAACCAAGAGTGTAAAACATGGTTTGTATTAGTCCTTTTTGGTAAGATGACCTATCATTCTCCTGCTTAAAAGTTGAAACCAATAGCAATCATCATCATCATCAATAACAAAAGGAAACGGCACTGGGGATATCATTGAGCTCAGCAGGGCACTCAACTGCATACAACTCATTGCGTGGGGAGGCAGAATACGTGAAAAAAATGAAGGAAGCTCGCACTAACGGGTACGTAGCAAAGCTGTATGTAACCTTGACTGTCATCTTGACGATTTTAGCCACTGATGGAGCCGATTTTCTTCTTCTTCCTGCCGCAACGACGTTTTCTCCATCTTTGTTCCTGTATGTGTGAGCTTCTTTCCTTTTTTTGATGAGCTAATCATCGGATATCCCCTTAAAGGGGCGGATGCTATGGCGTGTATTTCTCGTTCTGAGAAAGTGTTTCGATGGTTACGACGAATTCTGTGGTCTTTGTCATTCCAGGAAGTGTTGCCACGATTAAGGTGGACCCTGGAGTATTTTTTTGTCACTCTTGGCTAATCTAAGTAACCGGTTATGCTTGGCTTCATAAACGTACGCCGGGGCTGCTGCGAGGTCGCCGCGGCGCGCGAATTCTCTAGCAATAGGCATTTGCTTGTTTTTTTAACTGGCCAGCGGTCGCCTCACCCTTGACCAATCTTCATAATTGGGTATGTTTGGCTCCACAAACCTACATGTGCCAAGGGAGTGCTGGGCGGTTGTCGCAAAGCACGCACACGTGAGCGCTAGGCATATTCCTGGTTTTATTAACTTGCCGGGCTTCCGCCGCGAATCCGCACTGAAGTGCGCGCGCTGGCAATGTCTTGGTATTTTTTAGCTGCGGACAGAAAAAAATATGATTTGCTGAGCAGTTTTCATGTTAAAAAGATTAACGAGGAAATGGCGGCTGGTGTAGAAGAGACATCAGGCAGAGAGAGAGAAAAAATGCCGTTAGCTAGGGCATCACGCCGAAGACAGCAATGGCGCGAGTGTTCGTTCTTGATTCGCAGTCTAGCTACAGGCGCTGGGTAAGTCCGGTGGCTTTGAGGTAAGCAGTTGGCCGGGAACGTATCAAATTCACGTGCGTCCCCGCCACAAGAAAATAACAATACGAACCCCTGCCACTCTGTTTTTGTGCAAGCTCCAAGAACATTCGCGAGGTTTAGTAGCATTGCCACTGTAAGGCGGAATGTTGATTCAAGAAAGAAGAAAGAGTGAGGTTTGGAGCTCTTCGGCGATGGACGTGTTTTGTGTTTTTCTTTATCTATTCGCCATGGCATGGTTATATAAATAAATCCTTCGTCGCGAAACATTTGTTGCGTTTGGACTTTATGATGTGACAGCGGCTTCTGCTCGCGGCGCTTACGGATGGGCTGCGCGGCTCGCCGGAGTGACACTAGTAACGCTGCACGCGGCGGGAAATCGCCCTAAAGCGGCGTAGGCTTACCGAGCTGCCATGCGGCGGGGCATGATTTGCAGTAACAGGTTGGCATTCTATTGCGGCTACCCTCCTCTCGATAACATGTGAGGTATTTTTTAGGGAGGCTACCCTAAAGAAAGGACAGCTTCTTGTGCAACATGTGTTCGCGGTGGAGGAGATTATAATAGCCGATGAGCATCAATTGAACGCCAAGGGTGTTTCACAAATACAAGGCAACCACGTCTATGATGTTCGTCTCAAGGTAAGCGCTCTTTTTTCTTTTTTGAGTGGTTTCGCCCGAGGATGCTAAATTGACTTTTCGCAGGCAGGTCTGCGGTCATACACGGTCCGTAGTCTCCGGGACGTGCTCTTACAAGGCCGGAATTACCGGAAACTGTAACCATGCCGCGGCTGTCTGTGCCTACGTGAAGGAGGCAACTGAAGAGGCCTGCGGAAGCAGAACCCAGCAGTGGGAAAGCTATCGAAGAACCACAGCGGGACGTGAATAAAGGCATTGCGGACCTGTTCCAACGTACTGTGATTAAGAATGCATTAGTTCCACTCCCCTTTTCACCATGGTTTTGTGATTGATTGATTGAAAGGGTCAACGCGCCGACGCTACCCATTCCAAGAAGTGTGCAGAGGGGCAGAATTCCGGATAATTTTAACCAACACAGGATCTGTAACATGCGCAGAAATCTCGAACACAGGGACGTTTTTGCTTTTACCCTGCATCCGAAAAGCCGCGAATCGAACCCACGTCTCTGTCATACAGCGGTTTCGTGCACTGAACACAAAACCGTCCTCCTACTCCTACTGTTAAACCGAGTGACACGTCACTCGTTTCTCGACCTTAGCCATGCATTCTTTTTCTGAAAAGAACACCGAAATCATAATTTGTGTGCAGTTTCAAGGGGTTGAGGAAAGATTCTATCACAAAATCTTTCTTTTTACTCCCTTTACACAGTTATCTATATGTTTCTAGAGCCGCTCTGTACAAGGGAAGTGTGTAAACTTTGTTCTCCTTACAAAAGTTACAGGTGATAAATCGGAGTTTCAGTAAAAGTTTCAGTTATTCAAATAAGAGATACAGAGATATTCATGCCTGTATAGCCACTAAAAAGGTAAGAAAGCCCGATCAATGCGGATACATTAAAAACAAGGATGCAGCTAATAGTGTAACTTTGTCTGTAATGATCACTCCATAACTGACCGGAATTCTTCAAGCTGGGTCCCTCCCGGGTGCCAAGGACACAAGGCCAGAGTACCCCAACAATGTCATGGTACACTGGCATACTATGAAAATTTAGTTTTCCAAATAAAATGTGTTCTAAAGGGCATGAAGATAACAGAGGTGGTGCAAGCGGCCAAGGTATTGGTAGACCGTCTGCTGTCGACGGTCTCCGCTAACATTGAAAGGGAGCTTCTGGCGGACCTTCTTAGAAATATGAGTGTGGGCAGAACACTCTTTCCCCATACGCATACTGGGTATAACCTCAACACTCAAGCAACGCATCAAGTTCTCACAGACTTCATGGGAGGTCTCTCCTGCGAGGCCAGGATAATTTATTCCACAGAGGTGTGCTTGGCTGATGAAGTCGTCGACCTTGAAACGAGAACCTGTAGCCAGTCAAGCAATGTTCTCCAAGTTGGGGGTCATGTTTACACCGGAGAAAAGTTTTAATCGATTGTACTAAAGGGTGTCGTCCATATGAAGCTGGAGTTTGCAAACTCCCAAGCAGACAAAAACGCTTCAGGTAATATTGATCATAAGTATGCCTTTGGGCTGGCGATATTCTGGCAGTTTTTTTATTAAAGGTCTATAAACAACCAGCCCTGAATCGCCACTTCAACGATTACTGAATTGCCTAAGGGGGTATAGATATATAGGTATGAATTAAGGTTTGGCTGAGTGTAATCATAGGGGATGTGGGCCGGGTAGTATGAAGGTTGACTGGCCTTTGCAGGATGGGCTAACAAAAATTATATTAGGACATATTGTTGCATCCGAACGCACTTCATCACAGCGACTGTTTCGGCTGTGGAAAAAAGAGTTCCACGGGCATTCACTCCTTTTCTTGACTGGCATCAGTGTGGCAAGCAGTAGAATAAGGATTTCAAAAATCCTTTGCTTGGGTAGAGTTTAAATTCGTGGCTTATCGATCAATGATGACGATGATGATGGTTATGACGATGATGAAGATGGCTCCCTAATCGAAGAACATAGCTGGCGACGGTCTACTGCACAAAATTTAAACTTTAGTACAAAATTTACAGCTAAGAGACAACAGACATCTGAGTACCATTGCTCGAGGAGTGCTCAAGATGAGCCCGCTTAAAGCGGGGCTCTCTCCTCCTTCTCTACCACAAACACCTTGGTTTTATTAAAACAACCACACCTCCAAGGAAGGCGGAACCAAAGATACGGAGAAGTACACATAATGAACATACCTGGCCATTCACAGACCACACAGAAGCCACAGGCGGAGCTGACATTAGGAAAATGGAGTGCACCAATTGTCCCATACTCTTTTCCGTTTCCACGCAAACTAGACGCTAATACTCAGCAAGAATTTGCAGCAGAAGCAGCGAGAAGAAAACAAACAACTACCCAAGTCTGAGGAGTTGTTACTCCGATTTTCCGAAGTACCCTCACAGTGCCCGACAAGGCCGACACTTCCCGAACCCCACATGCCAACAAGCGCCTGGAGCGTGTCGCTGGTTGTTTACCAAAGGTTGCCGCCACCATACCATACCAGTTCACGCAGCCACCGGTTCTGAGAATTGAGGTCCACCTAGCGCTTCGTTTCCGGTCATCCCTGTATTACCTATTGCAAAACAAAACATAGAGTGTTATAGATTCAAAGGAAGCGGTCGCCGCCACTGCCGCCGCTTTGGTATTTCACGCATTCGTGACGAGTCCATCGCCCAAGCGTGGACACCCAACGTGCCTGATAGGAGACCCCGCGGTACTCACCCCTCGCATGCTTCCAAGAATTAGAGCCAACCTATTTTCCGTTAACGCTGAAACGCTAAGGGGTGTCCGGCGCCCCCGAGAAAAAGACGAATATATCAATTTCAAGAAAGTGCTTCCATCCGCAGCACGTAGCGCCCCTCTGCCCCTCTAGATCGGCTAGTTGACAACCAGTCCGAGCCTCTACTACAATGGAAAAAGAAAAAAAAACGTACCAGGCGAGTCCTAGGAAATAGGCAAAGCAACCCCCAAAATTAACAGGTAGATAAACCATGTTATAAAATCAAAGAACTGACACACCAGCAAGTGACTGCGATTCAGTGGGCATATTACATGTTTTTCGTACTTTAAAATGTAACACTTGGCCATTTTAGCAATGGTATTAAACTACGTGTGCAGCACAATAATTTTATCTACATCGGTGGTTTGTGTCCTACCAAACTTTCTTTCCGATGTACAGATAGCATGAAGCGCGCAAGTATTGCCTCAGGAGCTAAAGCTGCCATCCATTTCGCTCCAGCAGAAAGCTACCTAAAGCCTTGGTGAAGCAGAGGACCTGTGAAAAACCTCCGTAACACCACCCGCTCAATATGGTAACTAGTTTGACAATATCCAAACCTTGAAGTTTAGCCGGTAGAATTAATTAGTCACATACAGATGTTAGCGAAGGTCCCCTGCCATGAATAAGGTTTTATGTGTGTTTTATTTTTGTGTTACATTGTTCATTTTTGTATTGCATATAGGTTTCCAAACGGAAGCCAAGGCACGGAAGGCGCTGGAGCAGAAACTTCACACTCCCATTCTTGATGCTTGTGAGCCGCAAATCCCGAAGTCTATTTTATGACGGCATGCCAACAAGAGTTGAACACTTCTTGAAAGAGCTTGTGCCTGTGGGTGTTACATCTACAAAAACACATCATCCCTGGCTAACCTCAAGATATAATCTTGCAATGCTAAGAAAAACATACATTTTCGGCGCCTAGGACTGTTTCTTTACACCAGTATGAAATGGGCCTTTGGTAATGACATGCGTAAATGTCATTGAATATTGTCACATAAAATCAAAATTGATTCTCTGAAAGGGTTTGTCTGCGCTCCATTTGTATTCGAGGATGTAAGGCAAAGTTCGTCATATGCCGAACTCTTGAAGGAATATATGGTGAATATTCGGTATGATGAAGCAGCCATCTGTGGAAACGGATCTTATAAAACACACACCTTGATTTGTGTGAAGTAGAGAGTCCTGTAGCCCTATTTGTGTTAATATTGGTGGACATGGTGTAACATAATTTTAAATGCTTTACACTTTTGCCTTTGTTTGGTAGAAAATAAAGAACAATCGTCGAGTGACTGGCAGCTTTATGTTCACCCCAGATATGCCTCACAGTTTGGCACCAATTTCGCACGTCATTTGCTCGAGCTGATACAATGCTGAGACGGGATCAACCATTGCTCGCTTTTAGCCCCGATGGACTCTTGCTGTACCAGGGAAACACGATGCTTGTGGAAATCTTGTCGCCAGCCAGATGTGAGAAGGCACCCATCATCGACAAATATGCAAAAATGATCGGGGAGTTTTTTTAATTTTCAGCTTTGCAAGATGACCCGCAAGAAATCCCACAGCTTCTATACTCACCTACCACTCCAGCTTTTCATCATGAACCTTAGTCAAGCAGTGTTTTTTGCTTGCACGTCCGAACAGGATGGCAATTTTCTTTTTGTAGAGATAAAGATGAATTTTTTTTCATAGGTTGTTCTAAAACTCGAATTCGTTTATTTTTTTTTTTTTTGAGGAAATCTGTAAGATAACCTAAATGGTAGTCTTCTTGTGGCCTTGTCGGCAAAAAGTGAGATGTCTCTCATTTCTGTGGGTTTTAAAAAAGATGTTTTATACCAGCAAGTTTAATATGTTCAATACCAATCAATCAATGAATCAATCGACATGTCAGTATTTGTGTGCCGACCGGCATATTCTCTGTAAAAAATATACACACAGCACATTGGATACATACACGAAAAACCACAGCACTGAATCACACGATGAACACTCAGATGATTCGCAATTAAAATACTCGCAATTAAATTTCTCAGATGCCCAGCGAGCGAAAGCAATCAGTTTTGAAGTTTACACACAAAGCGTCTTTTTACAGTAAAGACAAAATCACTAGATACTCTAATTTCCAGTGTAATCGTGTTGAATATTTTTCGCTGCGTAGTATTGTATAGTATTGCATAGTATTGGCTCCGTGGTATCTATGGCCCTCGTTATTTCTAGTTATCAGTATGTTGAAGCTCTCGTGTTTTGCGTGACATGCATTCCTGGAGGAAATTGGATACAGCTCAACTGACATTGCGTAGTTATTGTGTATCACCCTATTTCATCTCGGGTGTTAGTGACGAGAGAAGAATCTGTAGTTCTCGAAATTGCGGGGCACTTGATGTGCATCATGGTGAGAATTTTAGGGTGAGTAAACCATCTTTCTGCAATTGAACTAGAGGTTCGAGATATGTTCTGACTATAAATGACCATAAATCGCAAGAGTAGCGAATGTGTCATTAGAACAGGAATAAATAAAAAAAACATTATTAATAGAAAAAATAAAATAGCCTTTCATTTCCAGCAAATAATATGCCTATGGATGCCAGACAAACGCCTTCAATTTCGGCTCTCTAATACAATCGTGAATCTAGAGTTTCGCCAAGGGGTTTATTGTAGCCAACTTCTCTGATTTCGCAGTTGTCTACGAATATTTCAGGGGATGTATCAGTTGAGGACACCAGTTTTCATTGAAAAACCATATATTTTGTTTTGGATTCGTTTATTGTTAGTTTACTACCATTGTGCAACGAGAAATGGGCTTTATTGCGGAATAGCAAAAAGCTTCAGGCTGAGCCATTGTTAGCTGTGCTAAAATTATTTCAGTGTTGTTTGCTTAACGTATAGCTTCAACGTATGTTAATATGCAGGAAAAATATCTGTGCAGAGATAAAAGGAAATGTGCCCAGGAGGGTCTTTTGCGGGAATGCAATTTTAATAGCTGATGGGTTTGACAATTGTAGTGGTCATGTGAAACGTCTGACTTTCTGGCTGGTAACTGGAAAATAGGTCATAGCGGAATGACTGAACTAAACATTCGCAGTTCCTCTAATAATATAGTATGATCCACAGAATCAAATGCCTTCCTAAGATCCCAAAAATACCAAGGCCGAATCACGATTGTGCAAGAAAGTATGCATTTTTTGGTTTAATTACATCACAGCAGTGAACATTCACCCATTTTAGTGATTGTGTGATTGTGCTCTAGCAAGTTTTGCAATTGAATTAAAATTTCAAAGAGTGTTTATGACACTAAATACTGAGATGTGGTGGTCTCTTCTAGGGCCATTGACGTCTTTCGTATTAAATACTGAAAAAACATTACCAAGATTAAAATGTTGGAATCAACACTTATGTACAACGCCTGATTATATATTATCCGTAGCAATAAAGCAAGGAAGTCGAAACCGTCCTTCGATGGCTTGAGGTCATAGGAAAAGCGCTGCACTTTCCTTGCATGTTTGGCCATTTTGAGGTACATATTTCTCGTTATCCAACAAAGGTATCTAGATAATGGATGTATCATTTAGTTTTTATTTTGCGCTCTTTTAACTGTATCCAAAGTAAGAGGAGCCACAAAGAATTCAATTTGTTATGATGTTTTTTCGTCAGACCAAAATTTTGCCACTATTTTAGTACAGTCGAGTCCACTTATAACAATATCGTTTATAACAATATATCGGATATAACGATGAAGCGCTATGGCACCGTGGATTTTGTATGCTTTGCAAGGGAAAACAAACCGCTTATAACAATGGTCAGTGCCGCGATATGGGATATAAAGATCGAATCGGATTACAGCAAGCCCCAAAAATGCGAGCTGCCGGCAGGGCTCCACGCCAACCACGCTGACAACAACCGCCACGATGCGCCTCGACCGCCTCGCATCCCGTCCACACCTCATAAAACAAGTCAACTACGCGGCTTACGGTGAACGGAGGGGAGGAGGAGAACAGTGCTCCTTCCAAACTCCGCTCCCGATCTTGCCTCTTTGGTTCCGTTCCCGTGCCTGCTGCTTTGAATTTGACTGGCTGCCACTTCCAATATCTCAATTTTTCCGTGTATCAAACGCCAGGGCCGATGTTTTGGAAATGTCTAAGTGCCTCACTGAACAGGCGATCGTTGCGCGGATACCTGCTGCGGACAGCGGTGGCAGTGACAACTCTAACGACGTGGTTGCACAGCCTACTCGGGTAGCACCTTCGAAGGAGGCCCAACGCATGATAGGCTCTCAGGGACTTCGTTTCCACCAAGGACCCTTCCCTCAGCTTGTTGAAGCCCCTATGGATGCTCCTAAAAAAGATTTGCGCCAGCTTGATGAGCAGCAAATAAAGTTGAGCGAGTATGGCTTCTTTTCAACAAATGGCTATTAGTACAACCATGCTTGCCTGCAAATCAAATGTTTTGGTCTCTGCTACGTCTTTTTATTCAGCAACCCGCATAAAACAATCATCGGTTATAACGATGGGATTTTCTTGGCACTTAGATATTGTTATAAGTGGATTAGACGGTAATAAAAGTTGTGTAACAGCAAAACGTTCCCGTGCATATTTTCAATTCTGGAACAGTAGGTGTAAGAATTGAAGATACAGGAAATAATGGTACCTATGAAATCAGAAACATTTTTTTGAGATAAAAGTGTTTAAAATAAAAAAAGGGGCGCAGAACAATACATTTTCGCCAAAAACACCCCTGCAGACCTTTATTTAAAGGCTGTGTCTAGCGTTCCGTCCAGACGGAACGATATACAAGTGCTAAAGTACTGTGCAGACGGAACGGAGCTCTGCGGGTTATCCTTCTGTCCAAATGGAATACAAATGAGAGCTTAGCGTTCCGTCCAGACGGAGCCGGCGTGAAATTTGTACAGATCCGTCCAGACGAAAGCAAAACCGGCTGATTAGACGCCATGCTCACTGTTCAGATTTGGTGTAGAGGGTGCGCCTCTGACAATGGCACTCTCGTACCGGGTTCGATTCCCCTCGGACATGCTTTATTTATTTTTTTTGCTTGGTTGTGCCAGCGTTTAGTAACAGCTAACTTCGAGAGCAGTCGGTCTTGATTTTGCACTCAACCGACCGCTCCGGTACCGCTCACTAGAGCCAAGGCCGACGTAAATTACGGTTATTCTTGGCAGCACCATGCAGACTTCCCGGAACGTCAGCGTGTTCGTGTCGTAGAAGCGGTAGTTGCCTTCGTGTTCCACCCTGCCGTCCAGACCATAGCAATCGTTCGGCGAAGGGGGTCGTTCGGCTGGGTAAATATCAAGAAAGACTGGTCGTGCTGCTCGTTGTGAAGCGGGCGTGGTCGAGCTTGGCGGTTCGTTTTAAATCAAATATGTGACTCTGGCTAGTCAATGAGCGGAAGGGGTTTGACCGGTTGGGTAAAAAATAACAAAGGCGATCGGATTAATACCCTCTAGTTACACGGGCACAGTTCACCACGGTCAAGCGAACCGCAGTTTGCTGCGTTACACGACAAACGAAACTGCGGTTACCCCGCTAACCGTGGTTAATGCATACCAATGCACACTGAGCTCGGCCACCTCAGTTCGGTCACGCTAACCGCAGTTCCCGCAGCCGCAGTGCTCAAATTTGCGCAAGTCAGTTGGGATGCAAGTTACGGCGCATCAGCGGAGGTGAAAAAAAAAGAAAAAAGCCCCTGGCGTTCGGAGGAGACGAAGGTTCTCAAATAGCGGGTGCCCCAAAGCTGCCCCAAAAGGCGCTTGCGTTCTTTGCGTCGCTCTCGCAGTCAGCGCGACTGCCAGCCAGCAGCGGCTCGTTTCCCGGTCCACCCGATCAACTACGACAAAAGCCGTGCTAAATTTGTCAATTCTGCGCTTCCTTCGCCAAAGCAGGCAATCATGGTGCGTTTTCAGCGCATGGAAACGACGGGCGTGCACGTCGACCGTGCCTGCAAACATGCCGGCGTGCCTGCCCGCATGGAACTGAAACCGACTCGAATCGGCAAAGACCACGGCAGCAACAGCTTGTCGCCGCTCTTCGAAATCAATCTGATCGCGGAAAAGAACTTCCACATGCGAGAAAGTGGATGTTAGTGTGGTGAAAAATTGTGCTATCTATTTTAATTCGCAGTTGTAGAGATAGCACCGGTTCGGCGGTCAAATATACAAGCAATGCTAAGCCTAAAGTTCCCAACACAGAGCAAACGCGAGAAAACCAAGCCGGTTGCGAGCTGTTGTGGAAGCCCCTCTCCTAAATCTCGCCGCGCGCGAGTGCGTTGCGTTTGGGTCTGAAGCGACTGTTTTGACGATATTTCCTTTTGTCTACACTGCTTCCATTTTGATTTTTATTGTGAAGTTAAAAGTGTGTTAATTTATTTTCGTTACGCGCACAACCAAGTGACCGCGGTCACCACACTTAAAATTTCGCGTGTAACAGCCAAAACCGCAGTTTGCGATAGCCGCGGTTAAGGTTTAGTAACCACGGTTAGACTTAACTGGGGTTACTTCCGCTGAGTCTCCATACAAACTCTAACTCTGTCAAACGGAACTCCAAGCCGCTACCTCGACCACGCCCGCTTCACAACAACCAGCGAGAGCAGTCTTTCTTGACATTTACCCACCCGAATGAACCGCTTCCGCTCATTGACTAGCCAGAATAACCGTTAATTAGTAATCACCATTACGAACTACAGATGATCGGAACTCTGGCGATGGATACGTCGGCCTTAGCCCTAGTGAGAGGTTGCGGAGCGGCCGGTTGAGTGCAAAATCAAGACTGACTGCTCTCACCGCGTGAATTTTAAAGTGGGCGTGAAGTTAGCTGTTACTAAACGCTGGTACAACCACGAAAAAAAAATAAATAAAGCATGTCCAAGGAGAATCGAACCCGGTATAAGAGTGCCGTTGTCGGAGGCGCACCCTCTACACCAAATCTGATGAGTGAGCATGGCGTCTAATCAGCCGGTTTTGCTTCCGTCTGGACGGAACTGTACAAATTCACGCCGGCTCTGTCTGGACGGAACGCTAAGCTCTCATTTGTATTCCGTCTGGACGGAAGGATAACCCGCAGAGCTCCGTTCCGTCTGGACGGAACTTTAGCAGTTGTATATCGTTCCGTCTGGACTGAACCCTAGCCACAGCCTTGTTTAAAAAGCACCAGCTTCGTAATCACCGTCGAAGTTATTTTTTTGCTTTTCAGCTTGTCGTCTGTCCTTCCTTGCGTGTTTGTGCACAATCGTACAGTTCTGTTCGCGAAGCATTTTCGCTTGTGGTCAACACCTTTGAGCCAATTGATGGTGGTGTTGCGCCCGGGTTTCATCCGAATGATTTCAAAAAGCTGGCTGGTACGTTGATACAAGCATTGAATGGAAGAGCAGCATTCAATGTTGCAATCTTGAGAGTGGGAAGCCCAAAAAAGACGCCTTTTCTTGCGCGGCTGCGACGGACCAATGTGGAAAAAACGTGTAGCAGCATCTTTGGAGTGCCCTAACTAAACAATAAGCTATGCAATGGCTGCTAAACAGTTTCTCAATACAGCTGCTTTTCAGGAAAGCGTTTCTATCTGGAAATGAAAGTTTCTTCATAAAAAAATCACAATAAACAAGGGGAACAGCTTTAAATAGGACATGCTCTCTTTCTACTTGCTTACGGAAAACCTGTGTTCGGAAAACACTTTCTAAAAAAAGTGTGAGCATAGAAAATCTGCAGAAAAAGCTGAACTTCACTAATTCGGAAGAAAAATTGTTTTTTAAAATTGAGCCACCCAATGCTCTTAACAGTTACTTCGTCTTGTGCAGTAGCTTTACGGTTTACCAAGCTGGTCTCTACAGAAATCAATTAATTATAGGTGATGCAACGCAGCGCAAACGTGTCCTCGATTGCGGTAAATTTATATAGCATGAGGAAGTGGGTGGGTGGCGAACAAACTTTGGACGAATGTTGAAAAAAAAGTTCTAAATTGTTCTGCTATGTCGGAGTTTACTATGTAGCAGCCCTGAATGTTGGCTGCTGAAGGAGTCGAGAAAGCAGACGTCGAGCTGGTTTGTAGTTTCAAGACAATTCTGTTTGTTTTCAAATATTGCAAGACTGTTTATTTTCAAAAGATGCGTATGCTGAGAGCATCGCCCGACGAGGAAAGAAGGGGAACCCCCACGTCCTTCAAAAGAAATGGAAGAAGGCCCCCAAGAAAGCAGACTGCTACGGTGCCATGGCTAATGCCAAAAGTCAGCCGGACAAAAGAAATGCCTCCCCCGACGGCACGGTGCCCGACGGCGACCCTTGAAGAGAGCGGGGGAATGGCCCCCCGAAGTAAGCATGCGGCGCCGTCGGCATTACAAGTCTTCCACAAAGGTGCACTGTCGCTAAGGCGGCGGCAGACCGGGGAGAAAGCAAAAGCCCCGCCTCGCGGGAGCCGCTTGCGCTCGCGTGCCAAGCTGATTCCGCTACAGAGGCTCCCCACCTCCTCACCCCTCGATTGCGGAGCTTGTGAGGAAAGGCTGCAGTTACCGGCTGAATGGCCAAAGGTCAGAGTACACTGGTTATCACTGAAAACGTACGTGAAAGGCTGCATGAACAGAAGCCTCAATATGAGCAAGCTTGGCCCCGTCGACAGCGACGACTACTGTTTTGCCCCGTACGTCTATTGTGATGGGCTTGTAATTACGCCCCAAAACTTTGAAAGGGCCGTCGTACGGCGAAGTGAGGGCGGATTTCTGGCGCCGTGTCGCACGAACACATGTGTAGCTGAGTCCATGTCGGTAAAAAGTGAAAACCTTTCTGTTGCGGGCGATGCTGCTGGCCATATTGTGGCCAGCGAGGCAAGCGAGGTGCTGGTGGCCATATTGCGCAAGCCATGCACGCAGCTTCTCATTGTGGTCGGCGGCTTCTGGGGTGGAAAGTGTGTGGTTTTCAGATGGTTTCATGGCACTATTAAGCAGCATTACCAGGCAGTCTGTTTAACAACGTCTCTTACAATCCATGGTTCGAATTACAAGAACAAAAATCGTATTTTACGCGTACAATTTTGTTGCCATTGAGAATAAGCAAGTGTTTAGGGTCGGAGCACCTTAGGGGCTCGGGCTGTCGTCGTCTCATGTCGTCGTTATCTCAAGTCATCGTTTTCTCATCTGTTCATAGTACTAACACACCGAGACCATCGTTTCCCAATGCCTCGAACTAGGACGTATCGCGTACTAAATCAACATACCGAGACAATCGTTTTCCATCGGCTCTACTTAGAACGTTTCGCTACTCTTCAGTGCATCAGTCTCCCCTGCGCCGCGGCCCAAACGAACAATTTGTGGCTGATATCCGGTGATTATATGACGCAGTAACCACTGACTGGCATGATGTGGTTTTCCAGTGGCTCCCAAGCCACTGCGGCATAACTTGGAACGGACATGGGGATAGAGCAGCTCATAGCGCTAAACAAATTGCAAAATTAACCTGTATCCCTCTCTCACGCACTGATGCAGCGAGGTCGCTGCGGTGTATTTCCCGTGAAGTCACTCTCGCTTAGTGGAACACACCAGAGTTCTCGAACGCTCGTGTTTAGTCACTCAACCCCGATTTGCAGCGCCGACCACCTAATAACGTGCCACCTTCGGACGTGACTTTACTTTGTCGCCTGTGGCTAGGTGTTGCCTTCACTGTTGCTTACTCCTACACCATTGGAATGGCCAACAGCCCTGCTTGTGATGTGTGCGCCTCCGACTACACGATTGAGCACCTTGTGTGCCATTTAGATCGATTCATATTGCCGAGGAAACAGCTCTCAACCACACTTAGCTCACTCGATGACCACACCTTTACAGCACAGAAAATTTTGTGTCCTAGGCGCTTTGCGTCACAGGCCGAAAAGGCTTCGAAAGGATTCCGTTTTTGAAGGACACGCCCCTCTCTGAATGATTGTAGGGGCATTACTATTGTCCAGTGACCTTAGATGGCCTGTTTTATAAGTGTAGCGTTTGTGCATTTTCTGGTTTCCAGGTACGCTTTTTGTACTGCCTTGGTAGTTTCCATGGTCACGCCTTGAGTTTTAACTAATTTTCTTCCTCTCATTTTCTCCTGTAATACGTACCGTTGTCCTTTCATTCACTTTCATTGCCCGTATCCCCTGCCCCCTGAGTAGGGTAGCCAACCGGACAGTATCCTGGTTAATCTCCTTGCCTTTCCTTCCTTCCTTCCTTGCTTCCTTCCTTCCTTCCTTGCCTCCTTCCTTCCTTCCTTCCTTCCTTCCTTCCTTCCTTCCTTCCTTCCTTTCCTTCTTCCTTCCCTTCTCCTTCCTTCCTCTTCCTTCCTTTCCCTCTTCCTTTCTCTTCCTTCCTTCCTTCTTCCTTCCTTCTTCCTTCTTCCTTCCTTCTTCTTCCTCCATCTTCATGGGCATACTAAAACAAGACACCGGGGCACTCGTTTGTCCCTCTGTCCTTCATTTAATTGTTTAAATCCAGTTCAATGCAAAAAAGGCCGCACCACCGCCTCAGCAAACTTGCGACTGGTTGTGCCACCGGAGGCTCTGCGGCGCCCAATCGGCGTGCGCCGTGTGGTGAGGGAGACTTACAATATTTGAATACTTACACACTGCATGTTGGCTCCTCCTCAGGTATTACTTTCGAGGAGGTGGCCGCTGCATTTTTTTGCGGGGCACTTGGAAACTGGTGCCTGTGTACCTTTTCTCTCCGTAACACTCTGGGCCGCCCTCAAAAAAGTTTCCCGCATTCTACCACAGTCATTAAGAACACTGCGTATTTTTCGCTGTGTTGGTTTTCTGAGTGATGGTCTCGTTGACCAGTTTCACCCAAAAGAATCCCCGTACTTCTTGAGCGCGCATTGCAGGCGGTTGATATTTTTATTAATAAAGTAAAAAAACGTACAGCTATACAGTTTCTCTTCCTTCATTGAGCGACTTCAATACAGCGTGTTTTTAACGATTGCAGTGGATCCTCCTCATAGACACATGGGATCAAAAGGGTTAACGCGATTTAGGGATATTATGACAAACTAGTGCGCATTAGAAAGATAGGCCAATCGCGGGTAGAATTGCATGGCTGATGTGCGGTCTGGTAGAAGATGAAATTTTCTCTTGTGCTTTTAACACCACTTGGCGCCACCCCATTTAGGCGTTCTTATAAGTACCCACCACAGATTTCTTGCTTAAGAATAGTTGAAGAAACTACTACAATGGTCAAAGTAACATAGTGAGAATAACACCCAAACGATCTGCCAGCTCATCAAAGATTTTTTAAACAGGATGTTCCTCAGTCCATTTTTAATGTTCTTAATAATGAAACCTCAGTTTATTCTAGCGACGGTAATATCGCCAATGCCTAGAATTGATATTTTTTTCTACTATTCCTCCGCTGCCAATGAACCAAAGCGAGAATTTACTCGATTGTCACATTATGTACGGCCTCGTTACACGAAGAAGTATTTCAAATTTTGATTGCAATCCAAACAGGGTTGCGGGACTTCACATCTTCTCTCCTCAAGTAAAAGAGTTATCATACTGTTATTTTACTGTTCTTGCGCATTTATACGCCCCTGATATTTATAATGGCGTCATTACGACGATATCAACAGAGATAATGTAGTAGCAGTGTTCAAAAACCGGTGACCGAACAATCTTTTCTGTCTACCTCCACATAATAATGTAGATTTTAGTTCACTATTTTAAAAATACTGATTGTGTCAAGACTGCTGAACTGCCACAGATACTTGAAAGCTTTAACACCACGAGAATTTGGCTTCCTGCCCAATTATTTAAAAATGGGCACCAACAGCTCAATTATTACATAATGCACAGTTTAAGTGCTTGCACATTCGCATTTTCGGAATTTATTATTCTCAAAAAAGCATTTGACACAATTATTCATAATATCTCTTGCGGAAAATTAGAATCACTTTGGTTATGTGCCCCAAGATAATTCAATACAAATTGCCTATGCAAATGAAGCCATGTTGTGAAATGAGGCCGCGTCATATCTGACCACAGAATCTTTAACCACGCCATTGTTCAGGGTTTCATTTTAGGGCACCTAAGTTCTTGGATATATCAATGACCTGCCTACCTGCCTCAGTAACAGTACCTGCATTATCTGTGCCGGCGATACGACAATGTTGGCTTCCTTCAACGATATCTCAAACCTAACATCAAAGTTTACTACCGACCTCGGAAAGGTTTAGTACTGGTGCCACAAATTTTAGTATTCATAATTTGGCTAGACTGTTATGTGCTAAAATGCATACCTGCATACCATATAATATTCTAGAGAATCACGCTATTAATTTATGAGAAGGAAATCTGAAATTTCAATAACATATTACACAGATTACCTCTTAAATCGCTTGCTAGCATTCGCGTGCTTATGTAAACAGTGTTTTTTTTTTCATTGGTCTCTACTACGATTGATATCATCCTCTTTTCTTCAGCCCCACCTTACGTACAACTTGTATTTTTTGGCCAATGCATATTACTCATTTTGCACCACTGCGAGAGTCGCCTTCAAAATACTTTTTCTTTACTTAGATTAGGTGATTTTCGATATACTTTCCAGACCATTATCCACTTCCCCGACACTTTTTCGCTGTTTCTCTGACTTGATTTTAAAATGTGTGTATACATTTCCCGTATAGGAGATAACCCTAATTATCGGTCGTGTTTTGGCATGATGCATTTGCTAGACGCAAACAACCTAATATTTTTGATACAACGTAAAATAATACTTCCGACGGTGCGATCAAAATATAGAAAACAAACACTTATTCTATGCTGTCTCAACCTGGAATCCATTACACGGCATACATTTTATACGTCCCAGCATTTTGTATCTATATGTAAAACAATGTACTCGGTACAATTCTGTAATGGATCTTTCAGTGCTTCTTTCTTTCCCATCTCAATTTTCTTTAGGAATGGTACTCCTGTTTCATAAACAAATATTTATGACGACCTTTTGAAATACCTACGGCGCCTAGGCGTTTTATAGTAGACTACTACCAATGTATAACTGTTTATGTAAATTTGTGCTTTGATGTTCTGTTTCTCTCATTTTGTATAGTGCATTTCTCACGAAGCATAGTGTTTGCATTATAGAACGGCAGTACCATTTTCTAAGTTCATTCACTGGACCTCCTATAAGTCTTGGTTTGACAGAAGTGTACTAAACTAGCCAATAAAGCAGGACGATTGTAAATTTTAATTCAACGGTTCCTCTATATTTGTTAAGTTTTAAAGGGCTTCTATTGAAAAAGTAGAACATTTATTTTATGTTTAACAAAAAGTGCTGCCCTAGAATCAAGTTCCCCAATTTTCTTTTTTTGAAATTGTGACGGAATGGGTTGAGCGAGGGCGTTCTTCAAGCTTGCTAATTTACGTCAGGCGAACGAATAGACAAGAGGAGAGTGAGGATGTGCATTAAGAATGAAACCGAAAACACAAAAGAACAGATGTTATGGACTACTAGTTCTATGGCAGTTCAAACAAAACATTTCTCAGTAGCGAATAGGGGTCAAACGACAACACAAACAATCTTCCACCGCTCACAGAGAGTGCGTCGCGATCAATAGACTTTTTTAATGTCCCTGTTTCTGTCAATGTTTCGTAACTAAAAAAAATGGCGCCCCTTTCGTGGATTGATGCGCTGAGTGGTGTCATCTCTATATCGCTGATGTGTCGCGGTCTCTATTACAGTCATTAACAACGAACCCTGTTTACCGAGTGGCAGTGGTTTCTGAGTTTCTCTATTTTATGCAAAGACGGAGCTTTTGCAGAGTAATGGTTGCTATTTTCCCGTAATATCTTGGATCACATCATAGATAATATTTTTTGGAGCGCCCGGACAGTTCCTCCAAATATATTGCAAAAGAAGTGTACACAGTGTGCATAATGTGTGTAGTGTTGCAGCTGGTACTACCGTTTAAAATGTTCTCGTAATAAAATACCGCAACTTGACTTCTTAATTTTTCAGGCTAAAACTGCAATATTTAAACGGACATCTAGTGCGAAATTTTCTTGTTGAAGTGGGTTTTGTATACCTTGCTGATGTGTTTCCTCACCTGCTTTTTTCACGCTTTTAAACAAGAATGGGACGCACCCCGGAATGGGACGTTTTTCTTCCTGTGCCTTTTTTTACGTTACATTGTATCTCAAATTGTCTACTGTCTTCCCCTGAACTACGGGCATGTATGGTAATATGGAAAGTATGACGAATTTTTAACAAGGAAAGCAGGATGTTCAAAAAACCATTAGGTATTTTGCGCCGTTTTGTTTACGTGGTGTCAGATTTAAACTTATTTGTTCTTTGTATTTATTCTAGTGGACAAACATGGAGCTGTCTTTTCCGCTCACGTGTCGTACGGATCTTAATGTCTGCGTAACGTACCATTTAGAAGAACTGCGAACTGGGCTTGTTTGTAAATGTTCATGGAGGGATAACCGCTATGACAACGAATGCAAGCAAGTACACGCGACAAAGCGGTACTAGTAAGTGAAAGTTTATTATGGGAAATCACACATAGGTACAAGGAATAAACGCCAGCGTCACAACATCCAAATTTACAATCTACTATCTACTACAACCTCCCGCTTTGTCCAGTGTATAGTTAGTGGACCAACACGTGGCTGTCGGTATCCGTCCCGCGTTGGAGCCATCTCACTCTCTGGTAACACACCAATCCAAAACCCATATCGCTCGATTGTTGAGTACAGCTGACAGGTCGCAAGAAGCCGAGAGAATTCCACGTATACATTTTGGCATGAAAACTAGCATACACAGCCCCTTCTTCCGTAGCACCCTGTTCCCGCATATCCCAGCAACCGAGGATGTGCGCTTTGTTAGGTGTAAAATACAGGGGCTAAAATATTGCACGTGGTCAGAAATTATTATCGCCTATCATCGGAGTTCAAACCCGGCAAGTTGCTCTGGTTACCCCTGATAATGACAATACCGTCGTTACTATCCCATTGCACAGCTTGTGAAAGAGGAGTCGGTGGTGGCGAGCAAAATAACAGTTCTGAAAGTGGTGTCATCAGCGTCGAGGAGGAACGCCGCAACGGCGCCTTGTAAATCGGCTACACAGGAACTAAAAGTAGGGATAAGTAAAACTGCTTTGTAGCAGTGGGCAGAAAGGCGACTAGTGGGTCAACCACGGAAAATTTCATTCAAAGAGCCGTGTCCTATTCCGCCGCTACCGGCTAGCGACCACGGTGCACTAAGGCCGCCGCTGGTAGCTCCTAAGGACTGCGGGGAACGCACCCGAGATACCGCGAAAGAAGGAACCCTGGCCGGTCATTAAGCAACAAAGCGAACACTCGACCAAGTGTTGGAGTAACTACGCTACTCTGTTCTTTTGGCGGGCGTTATCCATGTGCTGTGATGATTGCCGAAAATTTTCCGGACACATCTGGGAGGGCGTGTGCCAGAGGAAAACAAAACGGTTCATCTTGGTCATATTGAAATCGGCTCCAGGTCACTTAAGGTTTAGTATTGCACGAGAAATAAGCACGTCATAGTAACAAAACAGGTGGAGGACAAAGTTCTCGTTTTGTTTCCGCAAGCAAGGTGGTGACGTACTGCAGCAAACTTGTCCAAAATTTCTAGAGTGCTCTGTGAATCGACGGGGTCATTTAATCGGACTGCAATATCAAACATAGCAACAATTATACACAAAAGCAAAAAGGAAAATGCTGCCCCGGGATATGAAAGCCTACTACACGGCCCATGCACCCGGATGCTCAGTCTTTGTAAACACGTTTTTATCACGGCACATGGAAGGGCAAAATATATGTAATGTAGAATGCCGTGAGATGCTGATCACTACCCACCAAAAGGGGTAGAGATTATGGCGCTTGCCTTGATTTTGATACCCTGCTTTTGAACTTGGATGAAAACGTTTAAGGCTGCGCCCAGGAGTGAAAGCTTACAATGTTCCTGGTCGTACTGCGCGTAGCTACTAATGTGGTGGCGGGGCTAAAGCACTTCGACGTACGCATTCCATGTTACGTACGTCTATTGTCACGGTTCAAAATTAATATCGCGGCGAACGCATCGTCCGCCACAATTAGTGATGAATTGGTTGGTCTTTCACGCGAAATTCGGCTGTAGCAGCAAAAAGGTTAGCGGCTTTAATGTAGAAATTGACCTTTCATTTTACGATGGCTTTAATTCAGCATTAGAACACTCGTTTTACAATGGCAGAACACAGGAATCTACAAATATATTCGTCGTGCTTCATTTACGTATGCTGTGTTCATAGACAGATGTTCCCCAAATTTTTAGGGTGCCCACTGCAGCACGCCCCTGGTCTTCCATGTTCGAACGTCTGCGGCGGTGTGACCTCCACCCTCCGTTCTGCTCTTTCTAAGCCACAAGCTGAGTAATCGCCGCGGTTGCCGACGCTAGAAATCTCAAAGGAGGGGTGGGTGGCATGTGGCTATTTTGTAATTTCTTTCACCTAGGTGGAGCCTAGTGCGGCTTTGAGCGAGTGGCATGCTGCCTCAGCGAACGTTTTGTTCTTTTTATTTTGCTTTACCTCCGGTCACGTCGGTGCTCGTATGTATACCCCAAAAAGCGCCTTTTCTTCGTGTGTTAACGAATCACACTGAAATGACGCTTGTATTCACTGAAGCAGTACGTAGTAAGGTGCGAGTGCAGCTTATCGCTGTAGCTACACTCCGTCTAACATTCAACGTCGCATACACAGAACCCCTCCCCCTAACCCCACAAAATAATCGAGACACTCCTCCGGAATCACTTGACACATCCGTGTAAATGTATAGTACCGACACAGCCTATTTTCCTACAACGTGTACAGCCCACTCTCCCTCCATACTAAGAGATTGATTGATTGTAGGGTTTAACGCGCCGACGCAACGCAGGCGATGAGGCGCGCCGTAGTGGAGGGCTCCGGATTAATTTTGACCACCTGGGGATCTTTAACGTGCGCCGAAAATCTCGTACACACGGGCGTTTTTGCTTTTCGCCTCCATCAGAAAAGCGGCCGCCGCGGCCGGGAATCGAACCCGCGACCTCGTGCTCAGCAGCGCAACGCCTTAGCCACTGAGCTCCATACTAAGAGGGCTTTGGCTCATCAAGCCCACGCTCTAAGGCTCATCAAGCAGTTTAAGCCCCGTGTATTTCTTTATGAGTCCCGTTCTACAGCCCTAATACAATATTCTCATTATCCAGCGAGATAAAGCAAAAATGGGCGCTGAAATTCGGCAAGCGCGGCCTGATTCCGATGCGACGGTCGACGCCAAGATACAATCTGAGGTCACTCTGCTTCAACTCCTTTCCGGCATGCCAGCCAACAGGCAGGTGCACGAACGAACGTCGCTCCAGGCAGTAAAGCTCTTCGTCCCATCCGTTGAAGCTACCGCACCCTCCAAACTATCATAAATATTACTGCTTTCAAAACATCACATGGAGGTCTGCTCACACTTGGTTTCTTGGGCTGGCTGCGATCCTTGATAACCGCAAGGACCGTCTGAGGCCTGTGATGAGTTGATGGGTAGAGAGGGCTTGCTCCGAAGAGAGAAGTCGCTCCAGTGCCATCTGCCCACCGCTAATCATAACGGATCGCTCACCTGTAAACGCCGGCTCGAACATTTTAGATGCTTATGCGTAGGTAACTCGTTGGTGCACATAATCCCCTTGACTGTATTTATTTATTTTGCCAGGGTTCTACCGCTACACGACTAGGTTACTCCAGGCGTCATCCCGCATACGCGAGATTTGGAACTGCTGGAGGAAGCTCTGCTGGCCTTAAAAAAAGTAGCAGCGCCGCACATACCAGACGGAAACCTGAGTATTCAGTTTCCTTTTGTTGAGTCTAAAGAAGGAACCCCAACCGGTGCAGTGGAATCCTAGAAGGCCACCAAAGGCTATCGGCATGCATTTATAACAGCATAGCCGCTTCCTCAAAGGCACACACACAAAAAATATTACAATTGTGTCCAGGTAACGGCAGCAGTATATGTTGTCGGGGAACAAGAGCAGTACTAAATAATTCCGGATATTGTATGGGTAGTGTTCATCTAATAGAAAAACAGTGTGTGATAGTAGGAGGACCATCAACACTGGAAATAAAGTCATAGTGAATGAGGTTGCGACTTTATTATTGTGAACGACGAAAAGTTACGGTGATCCTTAATGCCGCCGTACTGTATCTCGCATTGGTACGCAACTCTTTCTGTAATGTTCTACACGAACCCAAATGGAAAAAGAAACTACCATAGATATTCTATAACCAAGACAGTTGGTACTGGCCCTTTCAAGATTAAAAAGGGGCTTGTTCATCTCGAGATGTCACCAAGCAGTTACAGACCGTCAACTTTTTTATGTGGCTGCACTATTGTGCATCTAAGAACGCGTCTAATAAGAAAAGCGTTATAATCCACTTGAACGCAACTCGATAGAGTCAGGAAGAGGCAGTTTTTACGTTGACAAATTAGAGGAATTATATTGAGCTGCCCAGCCATGAGGGCGGAGGGAATGGTAGAAATTTAAGCGTAGCGCGGTATTAGTTTAGTTATTTATGTTTAAAATACAATTTGGGTAATTTAAGACGCACGCAGGATCTCCACCACATATTTTATGAACACCCCGACCAATTTCCGGATCTAGAATCTTCATCTCAGACAGCGTACCCCTCAGAAATAAACATTACACAAAGCCGAGAATTTAAACCAATTATGGCATTCAGTTGAAGCAATATCACATCATGGATTTTAAAAATAATAACGAGGGGACTGAAGTGCTTATTAAAGAGTCTAAATTTATAAAACTGTTCAAAAAACACTGGCTTAAGGTATTGTTACAATCATATGTCCAGTTCACAATGCCTTGGCAGACAGTATAGTTTTTGTGGAAAGAGTGTTACGTTAAGTTTTTTACTTTAATAATGCTTGTTTTTTTTATGTTTAGGCTAAGTAACATTCTGTGTTCTACTTGTCTTATCATGTTTTCTGTTTCAATTTAGCTGTTTGGCTCTACAAGACGTGTGCATGTCCTGCTTTTTTTTTCAATTTTTCCTGCTGGTTTGCTAATTAATGCCGTAAAATGTTAGTGTATGGTATGTGATTGTGAAAGTTTTTACGATAGCGTTTTCTTTCTTTTTGGGCGGCGAAAATTGTGCTAGCTCTGTTGTTCATTTTGTGAATGATATAAGGAAATGTTGTGTCTATTTTGTTTTCTTTCCATTTGATTTTGTGATGTGTGCTCCTGCCGATGTCCGTGAAAGTTACTTTCGGAGGAAGGGGCTCGCCCGGCTGTAGCCTCTTACCCTCCTGCTGATGTGTAAATTTACTTTCACCCCTCGAAAACAAACAAATAAATAAAATAAATAAAGGAGAATGAATTAGGGAAACTTTCAATTGCTCGAAATACAAATGGAATGAATTGGCGCAATAGTATCCTCAACACTGAATGAGACATTCATGGGTCATGCCGTCCGCGTTGCGGTGTAGATATTCTGTGAAAAATTGGCCGAGTCCACAGCCCTGCTGTACTCCCAATCGGCAGCTACATTTAGTCACTACAAAAACAGGTCCCGAGCCCGACGTAAGCAGGCGGTTAGGTGCCATACATATTCAGTGACGTAGGCTACTTAGCCGCTAGTCGTGGTCTTGCCAAGGGACTGAATACTGTCTATGGCCCTTTTAGAATGAACTGTCAATGGTTTCTAATAAAAAATGTGGCTGATGCATCTCTAATCGGAATCGGTTAAACACAAAATGGAAATTCGCCTTCACAGGAGAGTTAAAATCTTTATTGTGCATGAATATACACTTTCATACCCCTATTTAAATTACGTCGATATGGCACCGTTAGCCGCATCAACGTTAGACACTGGATTTCATGCGCCGCTACATTACGTAACTCCTACTAAAACCACAGCCCCCTTGAACATCGTGCGAACTAAACCGAACCGAAATCGAAACGGCAAGCAGTAGGTGGCGGAGGGTGCCTCAGTTCACCCGCGTCCCGCGTATACGAAGATGCTGGAATCGAGCACCAACTGTGGGCGCTCATTAGCGTCACCATGAACTACTTCGCTTCGCCTCGCCTTGGTGGGAGCACTATTTCAATGAAGAAGGTAGTTGAAAGAAATAGGGCGCCTTCCTAGACATACTTGCACTCCAATTCATAGCGCATTTGACAGAGCGCTATGTACCCCTCGTCGCGTCCAGAGAGTTCGTGGCTCCAATCCTCACGCAGCCATTTTAATGAAACATTTTCTGGTGACGCCATCCCCGCGACGGATATCACACCAGTGAGTTCCTGGTGCACCCGGACATTAAACACCTTTGTGTTAAAATACGTAGTTGAAACAGCAAATCGACCTACTTGTGTTCATAGTGCTTTATTGGGCGAATGACACGATTAACTCCCAAACGTTTCCCTACCGAAACAATAAAAGCCTTCTACACGATCTCGACCTCTTTTGAAAGCGAAGCGTCGAAACGTTCTAAATAGTGGCCAAGGCTAATCAATATTTTCGGAAGTTCCTGTGAACGGTGGTTAATCATTTACTCTTTATTCTTCTAGAATGTTGACAACACGTTTGTTTTGTGGGCCATTAAACATTCTGTTGTGGGTCAAAATTTCAAAGATATGTTTCTAAACCTGGCGGAATATTTAATGAAGTGAACGCTGCTGCGGTTTACTGCCTTTCTTGATTTGTTAAATAAGCTTCGCACTTTGTGAAGATTGGTTGTTATATATGCTAGCTTTTTATGAGGAGTCAATTGGTAATTATACTAAGAAGGACTACGTCTTTCATCGATAACTGACTGAGGTCTGCACAAAGTGTGCCGGGTGATCTACTTAGAATTTCTTAACAAAGCAATACCAGATTTACGAGCGAAATAAGGAAAGTTGCGGGTGACATCTACCTTTTGGTCTTTATATATATTGCGCGATAGCGTTGCTGCGGCGTGGAGAGAGCGTTTTGGGTTTGAGTCGTGCGTTTGCCATTATGGGTTTCCGAGAATTTAAGTTCAACCAGCATAGATAAAATAGCAGCAGCTATTACCGCGGCTTACCAAAGGCAGGCGACACTTACGCTAGTTGGGCTTCAGATGTCGGCCCGAAAGGTTCCGGTGGCGTTGTGTTTGTCAATTTGAGCAAGCCTGTGACAGTGTCAGCATCTTACCGTATTTAATTTCTATCGTTGTAGTCTAAATGAATGTTTTGGTGTATCTATAATACAAAGATAGTGAGAGAGAAAGAGGCAGACAGGGAGAAATAGATGCAGACCGACATAGAGTCAGAGATTTATTGAGTATAACAAAGTGGAAAGCGTTTTCTCCTGATCATAACCGCGAATATGACCACGTCATCAAAGAGCGTGTGTGTCTCCCCGTACATAGCACAGTTTAAGGTGCATATATTGCGCGCTCAGTTTGCAGCTTATCGGCGCTTAGATGCTTGCGTGGCACGGGCAAGGACGATGTTCCTAGATGTTGGATGAGGAGGCGCCCCAATATTTCTGGGGGAGAGAAGTGTTGTAGTCGTGGTCAACCTGGTCATGGTATGTGAGTGTACGTGGACCTTTGTCGGCTGCATCGCTCCATTCCAGTCTTCTGTGTCCTGGTTTTAATGTGACGTGAACTTTCATCTTTGTGTACTGAAAAATCCCCCTGAACTGTTTGCGTTGATTGCCTGGTTTAATGCCCTGACCCAACGTAGGCGATGAGGCGTGCCTTAATGGAGGGCTCCGGATTAATTTGCTCCACCTCGGCATCTTTAACGTGCGCCGAAATCTCGTACACACGGGCGTTTTTGCTTTTTGCGGCCATCAGAAAAACGGTCACCGCGGCCAGGTATCGAACCCGCAAACTCGTGCTCAGCAGCTCAACGGCTAAGCCACTGAGCCACCCCGGCGGGTCCTCAACTGCTTTGTACTGCGCCTGCAGCCAAGAGACTAATTACCTTTTGAGCCTGTGTAACAATGTTCAATCATAATTCTGTTATGCAGATTCTAAAATGATTTCCGATTTTTCTTTCGTGTGTGTAGAGGGTAGTTTAATAACATTTATTCAGATGGAATTGCCCCCATGTCCGTAGTTAAGGAAAGGGAAGAAGGAGAGAGAAGAAGGTACTGGCGATCAGTCAGTCATGACGGGCCTCCGAAGTCTCAACGATTTGCACTGTATACACTGCGACAGTAGTTGCCTTTCTCCTTTGAAACGTCCTGTCGTCGGCGTATGCGGTGTTTTCATATATTCGGGGCTTTACTTGAAACAATCCAACCCTCGCTTTTCGCCGGTCCTTGTGTAGGTCCGGGGCAAATTTCTTATGTATTGGGAGGTCTTGAATGCACAGCCGTTGTATTGGTGACACTTCCATCATGGCGACCAGCCATTTTCTCTGCGGAGGTGCTGCATACATCGCATAGGATGGCCGGTCCAATTTTTTTCCCAGGTGCTCGTTTGTGTTAGTATAGTGGCGGGTCACAGATATTCAAAACTATTACGACACAGTTCAGGATCTTTGGGGTGATCTTGAAAATTGAGATGCAGGTGTGCCGGGCCGCGCTATATGATGTTGTGATAATGGTTCCTATTTGGTTTTAACAGTTCGGTTAAGTTTCTGGTACGGCAGGCTGACCAATATCCGACTCGTGATCACTGCGTACAAATGTTTTTTGTTTCCTCTTGAATTCCTGCTTTGCGGTGTATCGGTGTTTTACAACGCAAATATAATGTTCAAATATAATGTTCAAACTCAGTGATCGGCTCCGCCGCTTCTCTGTGTGGCCATGCGAATATTTTGTACGTCAGTGTTTTGTGAGATCACATGCTGACGCAAATTTGTCTTTGTAAATTGTCCGCGTGGAGCTTTTCATCGTTTACCGGACAGACTTTGCGGCGCCATCGGCCTGAAACATTCTAAACAGAACATTTCAAACGACCCCAAATTACAAGCCAGATACTCAGTTTTACTTTTTTATAAATACGCACATTTTATTTCGTTTCTCGGGCTTTTTTTAGGTTTTCAAGGAATTTTTAGTGTCGGGCCTTAATATTTGGCAATTCTTTTTATTAAGGGGACCTAATGTTAGCGCCGGTATTAGTATAGGTTTGAGAGGCGCTTTTGGTAGTGGCGTGAGCGGCGGGCGCAGCTAGCGACCTTATGTGCCTAGCATCCGTCTACCCGGGGTGTGCAGAACGAACTTCACTGTTCAGGCTTCGCGTATGTTTGAATCGCGCATTTTTTTTTCGTGTCGGCCGCAGACTCCTTGTCCGTCTTTGCAAATTCTAGTAGCTGTCTACTGCAGCTTCGGGTGAGTCGTGGTACCTGGGTGCCCGAGTTTTAGTTCCCGGCTTGCAGCAGCAACGTGCTTCCGTGGACATTTGATGAGCACGGTTGATAGCGGACACGGAAAAGCAGAGAAATAAGCCCAATGACGCTATCGCTTTAAAGAAAAGACAGATTAGACATTGTATTCGTGAATGAAAAGTTTTAATGTTCATTACGATAGCTTATATTTTCAAATCCAATTTCTATCGTACCATTATTCGGTAAGCGGATAAGGCGTGGTTTACGCGGGGGTTTTCTTCTTTCACGCTTTAGCTTTCCTGTAGAGAAAGGAATAAAAGAAAACAATATTATTGGCGTTTCACACCATATGCGGTGAAAGAATACCCGGTCATTGACTGAGTGATTAAAAGAATATTTTAAAGAACCTACACTCGTTATACTTTGGAATGGGAACACATAATGGCGTCACTTCCAACAGAAGGGCGTAAGGAAGCCCCGCATCTTGGTGACGGGACGCGTATACGCAGTAGGAGCCGGGCATGAGAGCTAGTGTAAACACTTGGTTTTGCAGGACCGTGATTTTTCATCTTTGTTCGGCGCTCCGCATGAAATTGAAAAATAAACGAAAATTCCTGCGGGCGCTGTAACCACTCAGAGAAGCTGAAAAGTGAGATAACGCTCCCATCAGCGAGGCGGTAAGACAAACAAAATGCTCACACTGTGAACCAAGGGCTTTCTTCACCAACGCTTGACACAAAATCTCGTAACCTGTTCCTATGCGCATACGCAGGTCGTCGCCAGTATTCGCGGCAGTACTGAGCGCCACACACTGCATCGATGGTAGTTCAATGCATCACGATGGAACCTACATTTCATATTGTTAGCGTTTTAACTGGAATTACATTTCAGGTAAAATGTGTCATTTCTTAGACAAACAGTTATGTTCTACGAAGAAGCGCTGACGCAGGGAGTTTTTCACAGAAAATAAAGCAACATTCATGTCAAATAAATCTTCATTACTGCAGAAAAGTTTATTGGTACGTGGACTCTGTTGCAGGTCATCGGTTTTGAAGTACTCTTCCTTACTTTAGAATGAACTATTTTAGTATAAGGAAAACGCATATATGACGGTTATGCTCATTAGTGCTTACTACTGTAACGTTTAATGTACAGTAGGCATCGTCTTTTTCAGATCAATATTTAAAAAAGCGTATATCTGAACATTTACACTGGACGGTTTCTAGCCCTAGTACGATAAAAGGTTTTCCAAATAAATACCTCGTTGCTGCAGGAAAATGTGTGTTTTCTGAAAAAAATTGGTTCTGTGTGTAACAAGAGGTAAACAACACTTCAAAAAGAACGTTGTAATGTGGGTCTGAACATTAGAGCACACGCACTGAAAATATAGGAAGCAATCAGCCATCATGATCTTTAACGACGGCGTGGAGCACAAAACAGTATCAGTGCAGCAGGTAGAAATACCATTCGTCAATGAGTATAACTATTTACGACTATGGCTGAGTGACAGCGAAGATTGTAGGCACGCGCTTGACGCTCACCTTAAGATGAAATGAAGACGCAACGAGGCTATGATGAAGCCTACCGCTCTCTTGGGATACAGCCAACACGAAGTGGTAATGGGAGTCTTGAAAGGGGTCATGGTACCGGGATTAGCTTTAAAAAATTCGGTTCTGTGCATGAAACCAGCGACCCAAGCGGGCCTGCAGGTAAGTCAGAGGGCGTTAGGCAGATTGGCCCTAGGCGCTTAGCGCAAAACTACAAATGAATCGGTACAGGTGGATATAGGCTGGTCGTCTTTCTAAGCGAGGGAGGCACTGTTGAAGAAATGCGGGCGGGGACCGCGGTACATGAGTGCTCTCTTTAATGGTGGATGAAACAGAGATATTACAATTATGGTGATAGTAGGAGGCAGCTTCCAAGCTACCTCTTCTTCTCCTGATATTTTTAACATCCTCCCGGCCGCACAACAAACGAAGGGAGATGTTTAACATAACGCAAAGAGTTCACTTATAAGTAGTTATTCCTTGCCTCGGTATTTGGAGTGGACAAAAGCAAGGCATTCTAGTTCATGGTCCTGTAAATGGTTCAATATGATCCCGATCGATGTCGTGTCCGTATTATCCGCAACAATGTATTCTATAACTATGCTTTCAACGTTGCTTTGAGTGTCTGTTGAAGCGGCGCTTTGATGAATCCGTCCAGGATAAGCGGCTCGTCTGCACCGTCTTCCGCCTCGGATAACGATTTTGTTGTGTTTGTCCAAACTTCGTGTGACATGAGCGCGGAGTCGCCTGCCGTGTCCTAGAAGAATTCACGTATAGGCTACGTATTTATGTGTGTTTGCCGACTTTTCTGCGTGAGGCTTTTAGTTTTTTTCTTGACTTTCGGATCATTCAGCAGGTTGTCATGTTTTTCGGTGGATCCCTATTTAGAATATGTTGACGTAGCTGTCGTAGGTACTTCCGTGTTCGCTGTTTTTGCCGTTTTCGTTTTGACGTCAGGGCTATGGAATCCTCAACTTCGGCATCGGCGAACAGAATTCATTCGGTTTTAGGGCTACCGCGATGTCGACTTAAATATGAAGGTTTCGTGGAAGAGATGGGGATGCGCGGATGTGTCGGCGCGTAAGACAAGCTTTGTGGTTGGCACTTTCTGCTTGTAGGCATTCATGAGGTTTTTTGTTGCGCAGTAGCTTCTTTTCGCCTCATGAAAACTCGGCAAAGCGGAAGCCTGTTCAGGTGCACCCACTTCGTTGTCGTTGCTCGGTTGACAACTTTGAGAAAGAGCATTTTTAGAGTGAAATCGTCTAAACCACAAATGTAAGCGGTTGCCTCGTCAGCCACTTCCATTACCTTCTAATACTTTGCTTGAATGAAACACTTGGTTGTGTTATCAGTGTCTCCGGATGAGGTCCTTTCAAAGGTGTCCCCAAATCACTCTTCCTGTTGAGAGAGTCCTCGTTCTGCACTGTCGAGTCTTTGTTGTTGGAGATACCTGCCTGTTTATCCTGTGCTATTGCGACAATGTTATTTTTGGAAAGGTTTTCCAAGTCTGGACACAATCTGTTTCTTTTAAATTCGGTTAACAGGATAGAATCGCTGAATTGATATGCGATTTCATATTCTTCGGTTAAATAAACCAAATAACCAAGTTCTTTATATCGCTGTCAAGCTTCTTTAGAATATCATGTGTTTCGAGTGGGCTTTTCTTCAAGAAAATAAGCTTACCTGCTGACGGCAACTCCGCCCTCATCTCAGCTTTGATGTAGCCAATGAATGGGGTTACGTTCTTTTGCATGCAGCTTCGTCTTTGCAATGGGCTTCCAGGTCTGTTCTCAACGTCGTTTATGTCTACGTGGTCTTCAGGAAATATCACGGTCGGTGGAAAGTCGAATCCCTTGTCCTTGAGTTTCAGTGATTTCCGCGAGGCGCCTGCCAAGAATCGGTAAAAGTTGTTGAGGGCGTGGGATCCGGTACACGTTTGGCACTCCTCAATTCGTTGGAGTTTCTTCGCGGACGCTTGATGTCGATGGTCAAGAGAAGCAGTCCAGTGCCATCGCAGCCGTGTCACTCACGTCATCTTTGATGGCAGTGCGCATACTCCGTTCTTCAACAGTGTACACCTCCACATCCTGGTCACGGCACCGTGTTGTTGAAGAAACCGTGGCGAAGACCGCGGGATATGAGTGCTCTCTTTAACCATTCAACGCCGCTACTAGATGTGGTACAGGTTAAAAGAAAACACTCTTCGAGCTTGGCGAGAAGGTGGAGTTGTAAATGGAAAATAGATTTTATTTCACTGGCATCAGTTGTTTAGAAAATACACAGTAGTCCCAAATGGGAACAATGGCACTAAGCGTACCTATGCTCTGGTTGTTTCCTTCCTCCCCGCAGGCCAGCAGCAACGCGTGGCACTCCATGCGCGCTTTATTTTCCCTCATGGTAGGCAGCCAAACAGTGAATGTGGAGGATGACGCTGCACTTCTGGCATTTCATTTGTGTGTTTTTGGTGTACTGGCGGCACCGCCTCGGCTTTCCCAAAGGCACCAAATAATGGCTGTGGCCTTCCTTGCTGTGGAAAACAGGAGCAGCTGAAGGGACAGGCCGTTCGCTGGTGTCTAGCTTTTTGGTCAGCAGATCTTGCACGATGAGCCTTGTGAACTGAAGCTGGTCAAGTGGCGGTTGACTTCCTAGTTGTGTGTACAGCCTCCAGGCTGCAACACGCAATATTACTAGCGTATTGCTGAGTAACGGCCAATACCACGTTTTACCATGGAGGCAAGGGCGATGGTAGCTGATGATTTTATCAAGTAGGTCGACGCCACCCATGTGCTTGTTGTATTGTTGTATGACTCTCGGCTGGGGCACTGGTACTCACTTTCGTTCCTTTTGTCTGTAGCGTGTGGCTGTGGTTGTTGGGTGAATGTCGTCATAATTTGTGGCAACGCACACACACTTGTTGTCATTCCACTTCACAGCGAGGACGTCGCCATCGCGCATAAAATCAAAGTCCCTCTGCTTTGATGGGCTAGTTCTTTGGAATCCTGAAGTGGGAATTTCTTGTGCCGGACCTCCCTCACGGTTCCTGTTGCTCGGAATCAAAGTTCTTTCATCTCTTGCAGCAAAGCGTGTGGCGTGAAAAAATTGTCCATGTAATTACAATGGTTTGTAGGCACATCAACGGACTCGCGAGCCTTCAAAGCAACACGTGTTTCAAGTGCCACACATGTATTATCCGTCCTTTTTGCCGCACTATGTATCAATGTTTAAGGGATAAGCCGATGAAGAGCAAAGGATCCATTCCTTGTAACCAAATCGTATTGGTTTCCCTTTATAAACTTTTTGCAGCTTTCCCGACCAAAATACCACACCATATGCATGTCCACACTGAGATTCTTCGAGAAAATACCAAACTGCTGAAGGGAGCTATTTACAAGCCTGAGTAGAGGTTTCATCTTTCCCATCTTGTCACCCTTCTCGAAGTTTTCACTGTCAGATACATGAATGTACCTCTTTATTAGCCGGAATTTTGCGCGGCTCATTGTGTTTGCTACCAAAGGAACACTCAGGTCCTTATCTTTCGACCAATACAGGTCAGAGCGCCGCAGGTTGTGGTAACCACTCAAGAAGAGAATGGCGACACGCTCAAGTATGTCTTTGTAAGTTATGCTGACGCTCTGGTCGTTCTGATGCTGGGCATAACGATTGGATTCTTTGGTTATGAGATCTACAATTTCCGTGTTCAGTAGGCGGGAAAAAAGATGGAAGTGCTCCTCATTCACAAGCTCTTCATGGGTCACTCGCAGTGGATGAAACTGAGTTTCAACTATGGGTACCGAATACTGAGTAGTTCTCCCCCAGTCAGGGGAGTTTTGATATGCTTTTTTCGACCTCGGGGTGGGGCTGCTTCTTGGAGAGCTCCTTCACATTCGCCGTGATCAGCCGTGTGAACTTCAACCTCACGCAAAACATCATTCGGTAGAGCCGCTACAACGGCGATATCACTGTCCCCTACTCTTCCTCCGTGAGTATATCGTCCGCAGTCGGGGGGGGAGGGGGGGGGATAGCAGCTCAACATCAGCAGCTTGTGCAGAATCGTAGGCGAGGACCATTTCCACCGCTTTTTCCAGCGTGAGAAACGTTTTTTCCGAGGCATCTGAGTGAAAAATGAATACTCGAAGCCGACAATTTTCATCCGCAGTATGGCTGGTCCCACACACCCCTTCGCGCCAACGTTCCGAGCTGGGAACCTGCGGACATGCCTCGTCATATATACGTTATTCATGCAAACAGCTACTGTATATCACGTGTCGTAATACTGAACAGATTCAAAAAGAAAACACAATAAAAATTCTGACCGTTAAGCTAAAAAACGTACCTTTTACCGCCGAGCTTCTCCGTGCGACGCACCGCACCGTTCACGTGAAAGCTCCCATGAGGTTGTAACCGCATAACATTAGGTACGAAACCAAAAAGGAGTTTTCTTCGCTTCTGAATAAAACTTTCAGCTTTTGTAAAGATGCTGTCAGCAAATATTACCACGTTTTTGTATACTTTGGTAACTATAGCTTCCGAAATTGAGATGTTGTGGTCCCAAATTATAACATTGGTGCCAAATGAGTTAATGGCGGATGGAACTGCTATCTTACAATAATGGTGATAGCAGGAGGCAGCTGCCAAGCTACCTCTTCTTTCTCTTTTATTTTTAACAGGCTCAGAGCAAGATAAAGTTTGAGGAGCGACGTCGTGACATGGAGGACGAGAAATGGGCCGCGAGGGTGTTTAACTACCAGTATATGAGGAGCGTGGACACGCGGTGGAGTCGGAAGACCAGACAGCTGACCAAACGGTACGGAAAGTCGGCAGGGGAGAGCGGGGTTTACACCACAGTTAAAAAGCAGGTAAAGGCAGCAGAGACGACGAAGTGGGCACAGAGAATGGAAGCGAAAAAAACCCTGGAGACTTATAGGGCAGAGAAACGGGAAATTAAGAAGGAGGGATTTTATGGCAATACGAGAGGCAGTGCGTTGCTCTTCGAGGCACGGGCGGCGTGACTGAGAACCCGGGCATACACGGGGACCTAGAGGCAGCAGGATGAAACATTTGCATGGTGCGGGACTGATCGGGAAACTATAAACCATATTTCATTTCATTTCACTTTTTAATTATTTGCTCCTCAAAGGCCCAAAGACTGCAAATGTATACGACCTCCGCGGGATGAGGGGGAAACGACGGTGGTCGAGGCTTTGGGATTAAGGGCGAGGGGGAACCTCAACTTCAAGGCCATAGAGGTGACGAAGAGGCGACTGCAGTGGTGGTGGAAGAATAGTAGGGAAGGTATGGGTACGCAGGCGGAGTAATGATACCGATGAGAATTTAGAACAGCGAGGGGCGAAATAAGAGGGGATGGGGTGTGGGAACGATGAGTTTAAAACCGAGAAGAGGGGGAGATGGGAGGGAGGAAGCAAATCTAATAGGTTAGCTGGACAAGTAACCAGCGTACTAAAACAGGCAAGTCGGTTGCTGACAGCCGACGCCACGATTCAAAGGTAGAGCCAGTAATCACCATCATCCCTAACAGGGGAAGATATTCTGCATGAAGAAGATACAGGGGAGAAGAAGATGAAAAGAAGAAGATGGGGGCAGAAGATGGAGGTAGAAGATATTCTTCTGGAAAAGCTCCCTGCACTATTTTGAGAATAATTAAAGATTCTAAAAGCGTCCATAGCCTGAAAAAAAACGCCAACATAATTCTGGTTCATAGGATGGGTGACACCGAAAGCCCTAACTACTACGGAACCCTCAGCCTACTCTCACCTTGATACAACCTGTTTTCAAAGTAATATGTATCGAAAAAGGCAATAGCGTAAATTCCTATGAGCACAGAGAGCAGGCTGGGTTTAGGAAAGGATAGATAATAATAAATCACAGCCATGTAGTCAATCTAGTCATACACAATTACGCAGACCGCAATAACTCGTTTACTTGCCAGTTATATACTACAAGAAAGCGTGCATATTCAGTGACACCCAAGCTGTGGTGGATGCGATGAAACACCCGGGGGTAGAAGAGACCTACATAAGGACCTAGATGACGTAACTAAAGGATATACGGGCAGGATAACCCTCCACAAGCCAAGTGACAAGTTCTCGATCCGTAAGGCCGTATAATAGCTGTGACACCACGTCGCCAAAAAGTTTTAGAGCTTCTTTGTAGAGGGCATTAGGGGTGATTGACCTTGAAAACGCTGGAATACCGGTAAACGAGGAATATTTGAGGAATGTGAGGTTTGGCGAAAATGTACACCGGTTAAGCTACTAAAGTCAACACCTGCAACAATTCTTGCGGAACTGAAATCAGAAAGCAAGGCACTAGAGCTAAAAAATATAAATAATTATAAAGTTGACCGAAAGTTTTTGTGTTCAGCATAGAACTAAACGCCTCACCAACTAAAACAATATAACCACCATGGTCAGGTCGTATGTCCTTGTGCCACTACAATAAGGAAATCCAGTGTAGAATACATATAAGCTGGGGTGCACTCGGCAGACACTCCCAAATAATAAACACTAAGCTATCCTATCACTGAAAAGGAGAAGATTAAACAATTTCATTCTGCCTGGGATGTCATACGAAGCGCTGACTTGGCGCCCTAATAAACAACTTCAAATCAATGTTATGTCCGCTCGGCTGGTAGGGAGAGTTAATGATAGTACAGTTAAAAATGGATGTAAGGAACTTGACAAATGTTCACAATTTTTCGTTATATCGAGGTGTTCGTTACAAGCAGGTTTCGATTTTAGTTTCGCGGGAATGAAGCCGAAACGAAGCCAAAATGCTAGACAGCAATGAAGATGAGCTTTTGTTCATAATTTATTTCACACTGTAACACTGTGTGAGTTGCGCCTGCTGCTCTCTCACTAGCTTAAGCATAACATGGTGCTCTAAAGTAGCAAGGTCACGTACCACGGATTTTGAAACGTAGCTTAATTAGCACGTTTGATTTCGGCACTTTTTCGTGCATTATCGCGCAGCAAGGACCAAACGTGTGTTGAAAGAATGCCTTTCCGCGAACTTGTGGCTCTTTTCGGCACTCAAAACTGTTAAGAGGGTGCTTGCTGGAGTACTGTACCGGGCGGCGGGATTCTTTCTCACCGGCGGTCAAGGCATTTAAAATTGTGTGCCTGTCCTGGAAATGCAAAACTTTGAAATTCGTTTTCTGGCATTAAAACGCATAATCGATGAACCTATACTAGTGGAGGCGCGTGACTACAAACCGCATGCAGGCGTGGCATCTCAAAATTTATGTATCGAACCGATACCGCACTTACGCGTGGAAACGCAGGGCACTTGGCGATTGTGGCGAGAAAACCTTGATGTGCAGTTTCTATTCCTGCCTGATGTTGTGTTACGCTACCGAATTAAAACCAGAAGTGGATGCTACAGGTACGCCACGGGATGGTGCTAGCCGCTCCGTTCATCATTATGAAACAGAATTTTGTGTTTAGGCAATTCCTAAAGTTTTAGTAGCTGATGCATCCCTACAGTGGTGCTAGTTTTCAATAAATTAATGCATTTATTCGGCTGAGCTTCCAGTAAAAGTGCAAAAAACAATGACTGATCAGCTTAGCGACTTCGTTATACCCAGTGTAAACGCCTGAATGTCTTCGTTACTTAGAGATCATAAACGTGTGGGCTACTATGGGGCTGGAAATGGGGAATTGGAAAAAAATTTTTTACATCCAGTAATTCCCTACATTGCGGTTTGTTACATCCAGGAATAACTGTAGTACGGTAAGAAATGAAAACGTGTTTTCTTGTTTAGAGAAGGAACTGGAATCAAAAATATCTTAGTTCAATTACAGAAAATGAAATGCAATTGGGTTGGGTACGTGGTCAAGCAAAATGTCAACCGGAGGATCACCAGAGGGGCAGAAAGCATACCGAGAAGCCTGTCTCGAAGTAGGTGAAGGGGTTTTTATTCGATGGAGGGACTCGATGCCTAATAGGGAATTAGGCATGCACAAAGGGAGTCCAGCGACGCAGGTCAGGAGCGGTTGTAGGTATAATGGAAGGTCCCTATTCTTGCAGTGGCCGTAACGTGCTCTTTATGATGATGTTGATGATGATAATGTGCACAGTGTACTATTTTCTGAAAATTTATGTATGTTCCTCGTAATAGAATAAGAAATGTTCTCAGTGCTCGACATTTATTTTTGAGGTTAGCAACTAAAATTAAATATTACCAAAATTACTGAAGATGCTATGTCAGAATTTTAAAATAGCCAGTTTCTGAGATATGAGCGCTTTTCTCGAATAATCAACTATGTAACGTACTAATATGATTTAGCGGCACGTGTGTAAAAATAACAAAAAGAACGTTAAATTTGCGAGGTAATAAACTTCGTATCTTCAGTTTTTATGAAAATGATTTAGGACAGTTGCCTAAGGATGTTGTAGTGTTATCAGTCACAGTCCCGAACGAGTCCCGAACACAGCCGCAGAAATTATTGTTTCGTTTTTGCAAGTCAAAAATTACTTTCTCTTTAAAGTTATCAACTAAACATAACGGAATGATGAAGTCCGTCTTGCGATTCGAAGATAGATCGCATACGCGGATTGAAAAGTGATTTGATTGAGCTTTCTGTAGTCAACACAAAACCGGAATGTGTCATCTTTCTTGTTTACAAAACGACGGATGATTGCCACAGGTTTCGAAAAGGCTGAAAAAAATTCTAAATCACCTGCTACGGTTTGCGATACCTTTCGTTGGGGACACAATAATAGGAGTTCGAATGAAGCGGTGTATAGATCCGTCAGTACCGGTGGAATGTTTAGTACGCGGAATGTACGCCCTCCCGATGGCAAAAGAAGCAGCCATGCAATGACTTTAGCCGAGCAAGAAGTGCTCGGGGCATAATTTACGAGAAGAAGGATTTGGTTAGTGACAGAATCCTGGCTGCTATTTTCTAGTTCCGCGCTTTGTAATGCGAAGTATTTTATCACCACCTATATCCCTGAAATAGGCGACTGTAGTAACTTCGGTGACGTGATGGCGTTTACAAAGAGCGCAGGTGTTCTATCGGGCCCCAATGGGTGGTGCGTAGCGCGTTTAAATACAAAGCAAACCATTGGCGATTTTAAGCATGTGCTTTGCACCGATCAGCGAGCGTCCCGGCAAGCGAAATGGCTTGAGCAAAAAAGACATGTAAAAACCACCGAGCAGCGCTTGGCAGATCTTAGCAAATAACAACGATACAGCGTGCATAACACCTCCACAGAACATCGGTGCCACTTCAGGAACGATAGAACATTCAAAAAACCGTTTGAAACTTTTAAGATTGTGTGCTCATATGTCCATCAGTGCTCACGTAGAAAGAACTCCTTCAACTTCACGGTGGCTCAGGCCTTCGTAAGCTGCCATTTTGTATAACCGCAGGTAGTGTGCAGCCCGATTTAAGCCACGCCAGTGAGGTCATGAAATAACAGGACCTAGAATATTCCTGAGAAGCCGTAAGCAGTGCTACAAATATCGAATATGATGGAGACTAGGCACAATACCCACGTAGGTATGTTGATGTCTTCGACGACACCCAAGAGCCCGGCAGATGGTGTGAGATCTGGCACTGGGTGGCTGGCGCGGAAGGATAATTGGCGCTTGCCTACGTAAGTGAAACTCTTGACCTTGCCATAAAAGTTCATTTCGACAGTACTTTTACGGCAGCAATCGATTTCGACTACGCAAACGCCGAATACCCTGGGTGATCAATAATCATATGGCAGGACCACATGACTGCATGTATAAATAGGTGATATCTATGTAATCGTGTTGCAAGACAAGATGACATTTCTGTAAAATTTTGCGTTGATTTCTGATGGGCTGGGCAATACTAGAATACTCCACAATAGTGTCCACAAGGGAAACAACAGTAATGCGGGACTTTGTGCTAGTTGGGCACTCATTGCTGCAAAATAGCGGTTGGTAATGTCCTTACACTGTGACTTAGTTTTATTACGCTATAGCTTCCAGCAGCGCTTGAGGTAGTCTTTCTAGCGCGTCTCAGTTTTCTGCAGTATTTTTTTCTAGTAAGAAAATCCTCCCACATCATGTTCATCCATATAAAGGACACCTGATGCGCCTCCAACTTCATTAAAAGTCAATACTGCGGTTGCGTTTTCTGTCTGAGGAGTGGGGAGGATTTCAAGTTCGTGCGGACACATGCCGTAAGCAAACCTGACTTGTGAAGTTGCCGCTCCTAGTTTACCGAAATGGGAAAGGAGGTATTGCCGCAGTATGCATTCGAAGTTGCGATTCTAAGGTGATACATCCCACGCTCATGGCTAGGCTTGAGTGACCACTCGGTGAACCATCTCGTCTGGCAGCAAAGTATTTGTTGATGGTAGCACGTCTGTACCAAAAGCTAAGACATAAAGCCGCGGGAGCAAAACGCATTATAAATTTTGAGGTACCGGCAAAAGCGGAATGTGGCCAACTTCGTCGCCTTGAAAGCATAAATAGCGTAAGGTCATTTCTAAAGCAGGCGGTAGTCTCCCACACGTGTTATCGGAACCCATTCGGAATTTTAAGCCAACCAATACCAGGGCGTTTACTATATTACCTCGATTTGCAGGGCGATTTGCAGTCTTCTCCGTAACTTAGATTATATGCAGAGACGAGAAAGTGATCACGTGATCAGGGAACGCATGGCACCACGCTCTACTCTGCCTTTCTCTCGCAGCGCTTGGCCGACACCAAGCATGTTTTTGAAAATCATGTTTGAAAGTGTGGCGCGGATGTCACGTGATTAGGACACGCCACAAGCGGAGGAACAGCGTCTGGCGAATGTGTGAAGGGCAGTGTGCTCCTCGGTGGCCACGTATCGCGAAAGTGGGAGGGTGAGGTAGGGAAACATAATAAGCCATGGCGAAGCGGCGGGAGATGACGCGTTAAAAGCTGGTTCTGCAAACCCCTAGGCGCTTAAGTGCTGCGCGCTTTATGTAGACTGGTGTGCCACCACAGAATTCGCGAATAAGCGTGGGGGGTAACTGGAGTTTTCAGCAGAGCGGTGGCACCGCAGAGTTGGCACATCACTTTCATGGACCTCCGGGCGCCTGGTGACTGCTGTAGTTTCAACTGGTGACGACGAACCTTACGCTTGACTTCGTAGACGGAAAAGGCTAATGTTCTAAGTTGACTCCCGAGTTCAGCTGAATCTCCTTTACCCATACTGCCGCGAACCATATACGGGTTTGTTTATTTATTGTTTGTTTTTATGCCCGGCCGCGCCCGGGTCTGTTATCTGTGTCCGATGCGAAGCGCGTGTTCCATTCTTTATTTTTATGCCGCACGGGCTATCTCATTCAGATAAGCAGAGTGTTTCGCCCTAACGCCGCTAGCCCAGAATAATCTTCTGTAATCTACAATGTTCTGGATGTGAATCGACGGTTCCAGAAACTCTCGCGCCGAAAGATAAAAGCCTGCACAGCAGACGCCGCGGCATTCGATTCTGCGACGCTCGCCGACGCAAGTCACTTTGTTGACCGCTGCTTCGCCGCCTCTGTATTCTTATGAGTTGTTAGGGGAGCAGAAGTTCACTCCAATAAACTTGTTTCTCCTTAAAGAGAACTGCGTCGTCCTTGGCTTCGTGAAATCTGGTGAGGGGCGGGGTACGCACCCTTTTTGATGACCTCTGCAAGCCTCCAGCCCAGTCCAGCTAGAACCAGCCTCCGACTGCAAGGATTGCCACCCGAGCTTGGTCTTCTGCCAGAAGGGCCCAAGAGAAGGAACGCTGCAACCAACACTATGGTGAAAGAACGACCGTCGCCAATCGTCCTGCAGCATCCCCGGGAACCATCATCGTTCCGCGGATCCCCCGGAGAAGATCCTGAGGACTGGTGGGAGAAAGTGGAGCACGTCCGCGTCTTTAACAGGTGGGATGACGAAGAAACCTGCCGCCATGTTTTCTTCTATCTAGAAGATACGGCCCGAACGTGGTTTAAGAACCATGAAAGCTCCCTAACCAACTGGACTCTCTTTAAGAGCGAATTCCTAAAAACATTCGCTACCGTCGTGCGAAAAGAACGAGCCTCCCTCTTGTTGGAAGCGCGCAGGCAACACCCCAAAGAAGGGGTTGTGATCTTCGTTGAGGAGATGAAGCAACTATTTCGCAGCGCGGACCCCGATATGGCGGAAGAAAAGAAGCTAAGCTTCTTAATGCGCGGTGTAAAGGAGGAACTGTTTGCTGGACTTGTCCGAAACCCGCCCAAAACTGTCGCCGAATCCGTGACCGAAGCCACTACAATTCAGAAGGCCCTCGAAATACGTGCTAAGCAGTACGAGCGGAACTTTGTTGGCGCGGCTAATGCGAACTACATCGACAACATGCGGATTCCGGCTGAAATATTTCGCACGGAAACAGCACTTACGTGCCGTCCTTGTCTGGAAAACAAAAAAAAAAATAAGTGCAAAACTGTTTATGCAACAGAACAATATTGAATCCTTGGTTAGTATTTGCTATGTTGCACAGTCGCAATTATTCTTTAAATAAAGTAATTACAGCCCCAAGACTCTCCTTTTTACAATTTCTGAGGTAATGACAACTTTCCCAAAATGAAATTGTGACCTATTATTAAACCAATACAGCCATCCGCAATGTTACCCAATCTGTAACAGGTACACTACGTCTACTACATTTGTGTAAAAAAAACGCACGGATTTACATAGCAAGGGCGTTTCTTCTTCTATTGAGACATACAGAATATTAAAGAGGGAAACCGTAGGCTGCTACTTAAATTAAAAAAAATCCCTCAGCTTATACATCTCTAGGAGCAAATTCAACGGCTCGCATCGCAAAGGAAAATGACGTACGTGATATGGCAATATCACTAACAGTCGTTGTTCCCTAGTACTTTGGCCAGAACCAGCATTAGCTTCATAGTTGCAATAGTAAAACGCAAAAAAACATGTGCATGTACTCGAACAAACATTTTATCCATTTTGTATTTCAATTATCAGGAAAACAGTAAATCTCCGACGCTAGCCACATTGACGTGCACATAAAAAACCGTCACATTAGTAGTAAGCTTGAAGAAATTGCGTTCCTTTTATAGATCACCGATGTAACCTATGTACATGAGTTCTGGGACCAGGAGCATTGTCCATCTGCGCCGGGGTGAGGAGTAGGAGTGGGCGTACACTCCCCCCAGCCCGCACCCGCCTCCATGTGGTGTCCCACGGGCAACGTCCGGCTCACGAACCCGACGGCTAAAGGGGTGCGCGGCAACTGGCCTAAGCGGCCGTGTGGTGGATGCAAGGTTTACAAGGGTTATAAGAGCGCCGGGCCAACTCAGCCCGGCGTCCAACCACCACAGACTCGGCGTGCGGGTAATCCCGAACTTGAAAACCACTTCGACCTAGCCGGGGTGGCCACGGACTCGACCTACACACATAGCGGCTCATGCACAAACACTGTCAGGGCTGACCTCTTCCCCATCCGAGACCCCGGTGAGCAATCGGCCGGAGGTCTCTGTTCGGGAGAATGTCCCCGTAGACCAGTTGCTCATCTGAAAGGACAGACTTCACGAGTTGTTTTACTCGGCCCGGAACACTAGGTGGGTTTACGTCTGAAAACTACGTGGGAGGCGTCAGGTGTCGTGGTACTACCGCGTGCGCACTGGGCACTCTGCTGGAGACTAGTCCTCAACTGCTAGTCGCCCTTTGCGCCGCCGTACAGGCAGCGCGTTCCATCTTGCGTGTCCCAAGTAGGAGACAATGGGTTCGCCCTGTCCCTGCGATTCGGCAGGTGGGACTCCGGTGGGCAGTGCTGGCGCTTTGGGCAGCCCCCACCTCCACGATTTTGACCCCCGCACCCCAAGCAACCAACAACGATGTTGGCTGTGAGGTTTCCCCCCATTTCCATTCAGGTGAGCGTATCTTTTTTCCACAGAGTTTTGTGACCCCGCCTTACCCATCCCAGACGACCGGTACATGGCATCTGGTTGGGCAGGCCGGTCTGGTGGGTCCTCATCGAGCCAGATTCTTTCTCACCGCGAGTGGTCTCCGCATTACAGCTCGTCGCTACAAAGTGGCGGGCACATCAAGGTACTTGCCAACGCAATGGTATCATTTCGAATTGCCTTGTAGATAAGTTGTTATCACGTGATCCGCAATTTGCCTCTTACCGAGTGGTCAAGAACCAGCGGCAGCGCCGGCATTCAGTGCGGCCGGGCTTCACACAACTGCCAAGCCCGTTAGCGCATAGCGCACTATTAGCAGCATTTATCGCTGAACTGGCATTTTCTTGTCTAGGAGCGCTACCAGAAACATTACAATCTTCTTTGCAAAGATGATGCCGTTGATGCAGACGTTATAACGTGTATACAACCGGGTGATATGCACAGAAAAGATTCCTCCCTGGCAAGTACGCAACTCGGCCATATACACCCCCAAGTCCAAAAACGGAAATACATTCCAGCTACTTTTGTCACAAACCCAATCATGCTTTTCCGCTGCGGGGTTTTCTTACGGAGTTTGCATTTCGACGGTTGCTTTGCACCTTATTTATTGTAATCACCTGCAAAGGAAGCTTGCAAAACTGAACTTTTCTTACTGGAGGAAAGAGTGATTCTTTGACTACATCATCAAGGTGTCTTTACAGATATATATATATATATATGTGTGTATATATAACGACAACAAATGAAGCACAATGCCCAGTATACTAGCCTTCACGAAAGCGCCCTTTTTGGCTTCGACTGCACACGTTTTCCACGCCGAAACCAAAGAGTGATCCACAAACAACGCGCTCGCTTCAAGTGTCATCTGTACATGCTTGTTTTATCAGTACTATAAACACGCTTTATAGGTTCCAAAATAGGGAAGAAGCCTAATCTTTCAGGCCTCCAGCATGTGAAAAGTATGTTGCATATATATTCAATGAAGTGAATGAATCAATAAATTTATTGTACAAAGAATGGCACTCCGGCCTGTTGGCGGAAACAAGGGAAGGGGTTCAGAGTCGATAAAGTTTAAGTTTGATTAAGGAGGTAAGCGTCTTTCAAAAAGGCGCACGGTCGAAGTAGCAGGTCGTTGGCGTTATCCCTTGGATACAGGCAATCTTGCAGAGATGTGACACCAGGGGGATTGTGCCTTGCTCGAAATACTTCCAGGGTCCTTAATGACCACAGCAATCGGCTGATTGTCGGTCTATCTTGGCGGCAGAAGAAGCACAGAAGCCGGACTGGAGGAACTTGTGCTTTCTTATGTTGGCGGTAGTGTTCCCAGCGAGATAGGATGTATTTCGTAAGGGCGTAACCCTAGCGGGCCTTTTTAAGAATAACGTGTGGAGCTCGTGGGATGTTCCGGGATATCGGGTGCTCCAGCTCGGGAATCGTTGCTCTGAGTTCTTTCTTGCTTTCTTGTCGAACTGTCTCCCTGCTTTCCTCAGGGAAGGCATATGTGGAAGAGGAGGCCCTGCAGACTCAAAGGATTGGTTAAGAATTGTCGCCCTCGTTAGCCTATGGCCATCCTCATTCCCGGGGTTACCTATGTGGCCAGGTATCCACTGCACTTGTACATCGATATTACGGTTATGCTGGAGGGTTCCACAGAGTTCTTTTATACGGTGAGGCGCAGTGTGTTGGCGTGGTGGGGTATGTAATGCTTTGATGGCTTCGAGACTATGCTTGAAGATGCGTGAAGGTGAACTAGAGTTGTATTTTGAGCTATAACATCTGCGATCACGGTGGCACCAAGGAGGATGACTTGCAGTTCGATTTCAGTTGTGGAAATGACTTCATCAATGAGAAACACCGAGTGCTGGTTTGGCTTAGGTCGGTTCCAGCAAGTGCTACGGGGAGGCGAGTTAAAATAAAAATCGTTTTAAACGATGACATCCGCCATCTTTATCTCGAATAGGAAAAGCAAAACACATGTTGTTTCGGGTGGGACAAAGGGGACAACATTTGAAACTACCGTTAACTTTTAGCAGACGGCTCTACTAAGGGCAATCCTTTCGGCTTAATACAACAAGCCCACTACTAAAATTCATATTCAATAGCCACTGTCGCTTGCAAGACCACCGCATGTAGTCTAACAAACATGAGAAAGATAAGTGAGAGATGAGAATACTGATTACAAGCGCTACTTTATATCTGCCTGCCGCAATTTGTAGAAATAAAGTCCGACACAACAAAACAGACACCAATAATAAACGCAAGAGAGACAACGACTCATCAAGAAATAAACAAGCTTTTTCGTGAGCACTGCTCGCCCGTTGTTCATGAAAAAAATATATTATATAATTGTTCAATCAAGAGCACCCACTAATGCCAAATACGAGTTCAAACATTCAAAAAGCATTTCTTAAAAGGTGTTAAGCTGCGGAAAAAGTGTCTGTTGAAAAAGTCCCTTTAGCAGCCCATCCTTCAGTGTCCATTTTATGGCATAAAGTACTGCAGCTGTGCAGTGATGTTCCACCATTGGATCTCCAATATAGAAATAATGTGCTAACAATAGCGTTTTCGGTGCTCAAATATGGCTTGGAAATCAGTTTAATATGAGTGTGCGTCGGGTAAAAACGGACAATGCAACTTAACATAGTTGATGAAATTTGTTTGGACATCACACGGAATGTAGTCTAAGAATCTCTGTGAAGCTTGTGGAAACCATCGCATACTACCACCGTCTCCATTTTTTATTCAAGATTGTGCACTTATTACTGAGAACGATAGTCCCATTCAACTGCAGCCATCGGTTGTTTCCCAAAAAGTCGTTCAACTAGACGATCAGGTTGAACCCCACACATTGCTTAACAGCAGATGCTGCTCGGTAGCATAAATAACAATGTCAATCTTGAAGCAGTTCGGCCTTGCCACTAGCGGCAATGACCGTTCAATAAAACAGCGTTTTGTTCCCCTCTAACTGAACAGAAGCTTGATGGTTGAATTTCAGTGCCAGGGACGATCCTCCGAAACTGGTAGTCTTTCCCAAAGTTTTGCCGGTGACGGCACGTTCCCTACCTCCGCTGGAGGTAATGCCGAAGGTCGTTTTCAAGCAAGGCTTTCTTCCTCTACCAGCACACGGTTCTTTCGCGATGAGCGGGACAATAGAGCGTTTTAAATTACGTACGAAGCCATACGCAAGGGGTTAGCGAACGCTATTGCTTTGTGTCGTTCGCCCTGCGAGTGCACTGTACGCTGACCTGGTTCAGCGTTTAGCGGACAGAAGATGAGGCGACGCTATTTCAGCAAAATATTGTGCGTAGGCGAGGCCGCTCGCGTTTCCAAGATAGCGGAAAGTAGCGCGACAAGCATCCACGGCTCCGCTCTTCTGTGGGCAGTATTTCCTTTCGTCGGACCAAGTTATTTGTTCCTTAGTTTTAAATACGTCGTGAGGTTAGCCCGTCGCCCTCGCGCTGCCGTTTATTCTCGTTACATCGTTCAGCGCGGCTAATTTACCAAGCGTTTCCCTCGCAGAAGTGCGTGCTCGCAGGCTTGCGCGACGGTGGTACGGCTTTGGTGTCTGCTTAAGCGACAGTTGTTTTAGGGCCTGTTGTTGCGCAGCTTCGCGTACACTGCTCGCTTCGTTAGCACGGCTTGATTGACTTCTTCGACAGCCCCTCCTGGATTACCCGGACCCGACGGATTGAAGGGGTAGTAGGGTAAGGATACGTTAAGGGATGGTTTGCAAGGCGTGAAAACAAAATCAAGAAACCAGATAAAGACGTCTAGCCGCTAAAGAAACGCTAACTTTTGCACTGCTTGCCACAAATGGGGCTCCGTTTTCTAAATTGGTGATTACTAATTCAGTTCTGCTTTAAGGCGTATTACAAAAGACGAAAGGAGCATCTGGGTCGGATAAATAGTGATTTTAAATGTTTTCTCAGCTTTCACGTAATTCTCAAACTTATAAAACTAACTATTCTGAATCGGCATAATTGGGAATCACTACACTCACATGCCGAATTGTTTCGGTGTATGCGCTTGTGGTGTAGCCCCGAGCGAGCACATCAGGTTGGCTAGGTTGCGCTGTCCCACCCTTCGGAAGACGCTCCTCCCCGTTTTCGTTCTGGCGATGCACGGTCGGGATACATCGGCAGCGCCCACCGCTCTAGACCAGCTGTGGCCGCGGCTACTCCGTTAGGCAAGCCGCCCACGCGATTTCTTTAATGGTTGGAAGAATCTCTCATTTCCCTCTTTGTAAAGCCACGTGTGTGAATTCAAGTTACGTCGCATGTACAATTGTCGCGGGTGTCGTTTTAACCGTGGACTGGAGGCATCTTTTCTAATTCTGCATATAAATTTGCCCTCGGTTACGCGAAGGTTTTCTGTGCTCAAAAGTACGGTCTACCGCACTCTTGAGGCTGAAGGACTCATCGTCAGATTGTGGGCGCTGTACAGTGACTGCTATGCCAGTTCTTCATCGCGAATTCCTTTATTTAAATGCTCAATTATTTACTGGCGTTTTTGTTTTTCGTTTTCGTTTCGTTTAGTTTCGTTTCGTTGAAGACTTGCAGTTTTGCGACTACATGCGAATGCAGTTTTGTCTCTCTGCTGCAACCTGGCGGTCATTCTCTCTTGTCCCTGGATGAATAAATGTAGTTCCCCGGAACTTTCTTTCAGATGCGCCTGGCTTTCGTGTGCCATCCTTGCGTTTCACGTCATTCTGGCCCGGTCCGCGATGTTTGCTTTGGGTAATTGGGAGGGGTACAAAGTCTTTCCCTGCCGCAAGTTTTTTGGCTCCCTCAGGCTCCTCAATTCAGCTGTCTGCGGATGGAACGATGTTCGCTATGAGGCTGACAGGCTACGGATATTGTTCCTGTATTCGGTCTCACCTAAGAAGGCATTGAAAACTACATGACCGCTATGAATTGCTACTTGCAGGTGGTGAACTGCAAAACATTTGAAGCGGTAACTTCACTGAAGCTCGGACGCTGAGGTAATCCATTCCGTCAGGTGGCACACGGCGGTCTTGGGTTGCATCTGGCGGTCCCTCCTCTACTCAGTGACTTTTTTCACAGGAATTACACAGGCAGCAATATCTTTTTCTTAGGCTATGATATTAGGTTGCCAGCTCTCAAGTTCAGCGTGAGAGCTGGCATTCCAATTTTTACGATGTCTTAGTTCTGCATTGTTATTTTTACGATGTCACCGGCAGTTGCGTTCTTCAATTTACGAACGGTATTTTGGGCTCGTTTGAGAAGAAAGCAGGAAAAGAAGTTTGGTACTGCAGACTGCCTTGAAGACGGAAATAGTGATAGCATCAGAGATGAACACGACATGTACCCTCTATTGGCGCGCAGGGGTTGACGTAAACAACTTATTGCTGTGCGAGTTGAGTTGCACATGTGCTCCCCGGCTTCTGCAAAGTAGGGCTGAGGATGGGCTAGTTAGATTGGAGCATGAAGCCGGCTGTTCTCGGTAGTGTCGCTCAATGTCGCTGCAGCAAACGCTGGAGGCTGAGCCAAATATCTACAGGCCAAATTCCAATGGTTGGGCCTGTTGGTCCTCATCCGTCTTAATACCTCCCTCGTCGAAAAAGCACCCTTCCAAAAAGCGTCGCTTTTGAAAAGCACCCTCCAGCTCCCCAGCTCTCACTCTCCTCCCGTCTCCCATGCAGTTTTATTTTCACGTACGTAGAAGTGCCACGTACGTGTACCTTCACGGTTTACGAGTGCGCATATGTAAAATGGAGAGGGCCTACGAGTCTCGCGACCGTACGTGAAAATCCAACGTTTAGGCTGTGGTGTTCACACTGCTTACGTACGTTGATTTGACCAACGTGGAGGCGGCCAGCCCTCCCGTTTCGCAGTGAAAACAAATTCGTCGCTAATCGCTCGGTGCGACATCATGTTCTAAGCTGCTGATCCCGCCTTGAATGGGCCCAATATTCCCTTACGTAAATTTTAAATTGTCAAACTGCTTTCGTTTTTTCGAAGGAACACTGAATTTTCTGCTTTTATGCCCGACGAAGTAGCGTTTGTCATCATTAGAGAACAGGCTCGCGAGGTCAGGAGGCGCTAGGGGTAACGCGTGGCTATGGGAGGACAAAATGCATCCAAACACCCTACTGGCGGAGTGCGTCACGTAAGTGTAAATGAAAGGGTTTCAAACTACATGCGCATGGGGTAAGTATAATTGTCTCGTTTGCGTCCCGAAACTTTGTACACACCGGGAACTAAAACTGTCTTTTGACTCCCCGTCTCGCCGTTGGGGAGGAGCTTAGTCGCTAAGAATACGACCCATCGTGCCGGTTTTCTTCGGGCCTAGATTCGATCCTTGGCACACCCTGCAGTTTTATTTAGCCTGGTTGGGAGTTTCTTGTGGCGCAGAACACGACGAACACGGCAGAGGCAGAAAGCTTAGCTTTAAAGTTTTGTTGACTATGTATACTCACGTCTACTGTACTGCGGCCCTGGCATTTACCTGCTGTATGTGGCGACGTGCTCTTTAGGTGGCAGCGTGGCTGCAGCAAAACGCTCCACGTTCACATGCGGAGCCGCACTTCCGGGTGTTTCAGAGCTCGGTGGCTTGGGTTGGGGCAGCACAGATGACTGGAAGGCACCGCTTGATAGGGGGTGCGCTGTCGTGGGGTGCCGAAAGGAAGTTCGACGGTCAAATTCTGCTGAACAAAGGCAATCGCCCGTCGCCTCTGCTGCCCCAAAGTGTTGCACGGCGATGCGCCGAGTAGGTGTATCGCGGCGTCTTCACACCGCGTCCGTATAGTCATAAGCGCAGACTTCGAGACCCAGGCGATGTTCTCAAGGCATGCTCTTTTCCTGTAGCTGCTGCACGTATTCCGGTTTTCCACACCGCCTCATCACAGAATCCAGCTCCTTGCTAAAATGTTTCACCGTTCTCATCGAGGCATTCCCTCACAGGAGCTGTTCACCTCACCGACGCGTTCATGCCGTATTGGTTGCCATTGCCAATTTCCTCAGCCATCACTGCATAATTTTGTACTTCGAGGCGCTAAATCTGAATTCACTTCTTCTTTTTAGGCGTCCTTGCTTCAGGTGTTGATGACCGCATGAAGACACTTAGCCGTCGTCAATCTGGTCGTCGGAGTCAACACTAATTGTATCAAAACAGTCACCTCTGTTGACAGCATTTGCAGTTGATTTGATTTGGGTTCGAACCGTGGCACACTACAGAAGCAAACAGGTGCTCTAACCACAGCTCTGACGACGCACTGTGGGAGAACTAACAACAATTACCCTGACAGGCTGTGACATTATAGGTGCCTGAGAGGGTATACAATTACAATGAGAGGACGCGGTGGAAAGCCTTGAATGTGCGGGAGCAAAGTGTCATGTGCGGCCAGTTCGTCTGTTGTGGTAATTGGACTGAAAAGACAAAGAATAAAAAATAGACGCAAGCCCGCTCTAACTGTAAAAACGTATCGTTCATGCAAGCTCGTCCATGGTAAGTGCATAACGTTGACAGGCCTGAAATGTACGCCTTCTCCAGATATAAACATCTAAAATGGCGGAATTAGTTTGCAATATTTTTAAACTTTATAACAAATTACTCTAGACTTGGGCAGTTTTATATGATGTAAAGTTGCTGAATAGCAAGCTGCAAAAGATGGAGTGAAATTGTAAAGCAATGCACCTGTAAAAACTGCTGTTGAACACTTTGGTTTACACTTAAAAGTAAGGCACAGGTGCTATTCTAAATTGAATTTTTTTGGAGACTTCAAGAAAAAGCGTTTTCCAGACAATCACATTCCGCCATAGAGATGTGGGCATGAGAAGTTCGCACAAATGTTCCAGGTTAGTTTTCTGTAGAACGCCCTAGCAAGTTCGGAGTAGTTCACATTGGCGCGTGTTTTAATTATTGTTGTGCTATCCGAAACGGAAGACTGATGAGAATCGTGACAATGAAACAGCACATAAGACCTTCTTCTCGTTTTTATAAATTGAGAATGCGCGTTAGAGTAGTGTGGCACCCTTGTCTGCTTGAGCTTCCGTGTACCTTACGACGTTTCACAGGAATGCAATAATTACCCAGTTGGCACAGAAAGTGTGTCCCAAGACCGGCCCGTCTATGGCCGCCTTCTGGCATGTCCGGCCAGCATCCAGGTTCTGGCAGCCACTGATCATACAATGAACGGCCAACATTCGGCAACCAGCGCTTCGGTATTTCTCCGGCCGCCCGTGTTCAGACGCACAACGGCAGCGGCCCGGCTCCCAGGTATTCAGTTGCCTTTCGGCTGCCGATATTGAGAAAGAAATCGGCCGGAGTACGGCTTTAGGGCATCCGTTTTCCCTTCGGGAAGCGGTGTTCAGCCGAAGCACGGCAAGCGACCGGCCATAGGATATACGTATTCTTGTGGCAGTTTGTGTTCGAAAGAAGACCGGCAGTAGCGCGGCTGCCGCGCATCCGCTCCAACGGTGAACCGCACGTCCGGCGGCAGAACATTCGTTTCCTTCCGGCAGCCGGTGTTATAAAGGAGCCCGGCCGACTTACGGCCTCAGAATTAACGTTTTTCATTTGGTTAGCGGTCCTCGGTCGAATTACGGCATACGAACGGCCGCAGAATTTTCGGCAACCGGTGTTCAAGAGGAGACGGGCCTTCGTAAGGTATCAGGTTTTACGTTATTATGCGAACAACGGCGCGCGTCTGGGCGCCGAGAATTCATGAACAGACGTGCTTGGAAGAAGACCCGCGCATGTAGGACCGGTTTTTCCCTGGGCGAAGAAACAGCCGTTAGGGAGTCGAATGGCGCAGATAAGTTTTTCATCCGCAAGGTGTTTCTGCGTTTTAAATGAACGAACTACGTTTGTCAAACAGTAATGAGTGTTCTAGGTGACCGGGCAAGGCGCAAGGACTCACTGGACATTACCAGGGGAACGTTGAGGCCATCTAAATGTCATTTATTGCCACAAGAAGACTGTGCACACCGAGGGGTGTGGCACAGTCTTCTTGTGCCGAGCAAGCCGAGCAAGTGTCCAGCAAGCGGCTACCACGCAGGAGCTCAACCGGCGCCATGTCAGGGACTCCCCACCAAAGAAAGGCAAGGGCGCGCAAAAGAGCAAGTTTCTGGCTATTCTTCTCACAATAATACTGCGAAAACCAATGTGCACTATATTGTTTGTGATAAACGTAGAAGAGGCTAAGCTCGTGCATTGGTAGGCTCAACTTCGTGCCCTGCACTATGTTACTTCATGGGATTTTATGACTGTCTTTTTAGAAACAAGTGTGATTTTGAATTTGCCATAGTAACAGAGCCTTGTGAATGACGAAGCCTGGATGTTAATTTAGTTGAGGTGTTTGAAATAGAGATTAGCTACACTTGGGAAATGACTCATTTGGTTAAACATAATCGCCAGCATTCTAGCAAACACGGATTTCGTCGGGTTTTTCTTGCTCAACGCAGCCGTTGAGTTCACGCAGGATTTGGCTCTAGCAAAAGATAAGCTTAAAGTAGCTGACTATTGCATTGTGCGGCAAAAAAGCATTTGACCGTGTTTCGTATCACCTTCTTCTTAGTGCATTGCGAGAAATAAACTCAATGAATCGGTTAGCCGAGTATATCTCTCTAAGACAGCAGTTGGTCGCTCTCAATGGTTGTGCTTCCGGATATATTCCCGCGCCCTCAGCAATACCCCAAGCACGGCCGCTCGATGGAAACTCAGTTGCGGGCCCTCTTTTGTTTGTGTGGCCTCAAATCTTTGAAAAAAAAATCACGCCATATCCACGAAATGAATGATGATAATTGGGGTGAAGCTCGAGAGGGGCAGATCATCGGTAACCGTAACTCTTCCGTGAAAGTTCGCCCATTACATCATTAAGAAAGACGTAAGACTGTGTGCGTACATTGTACAAATCAACTTTTATTTTCGGAGTCAATGCTCCCAGGCCCAGACCTGGTCAAAGACCCCGCGCCATCGAGGACTACCCCGCACCTCTACCACAATTTGTCACGGAGGATGGGACCCAACGGTAAAGAAAGAACTTTTTATTTAGGGCGAACTTGTGCCCGAACAAGAGGAGAGGAAACGAGCAAAGCTCCTTGCGTCTCGTTCGATGTCCGAGAACGACTGCCTGCGTTTGTGGCGTGATCTCCCCCTCGCAGTGCACGTGCGTTCGCGCCTCCGTTGGCGAACACAGACAAGCTCGCGCTCCCGGTGCCGAGTTTGCGCTGCCGGTTGCAGCCGGTTCTTGCACGTGCAACGCGGCCCACTTTGCGGCATCTCCGAAAGCATGCGGCGGTCACGTACCACGAGACACAAGGGATGGACAGACCCATGACTTAAGGAGCTTCGCCCCTAAAAATGATCGCGAATGACTTTGTAATGTACAGGACTATAGCGAATGATCATGATTCCGAATACTTGCAGCATGATTCAAATTAATAACATCCTGGTGTGGTGGTTCAGAAAAGTCGTTGAATCTTAAAAAGTGTGGTAACGTCAACTTTACAAGAAAACCTTCATTGCAATTGAATGCGTATACAATCAATTACACTGCTTTAAGAACGGCCGGGGAATATAAATAACGAGGAGTTTATTTAACGAGTTGTTAGAGAAATAGGCACGTTCACAACATAAAAGTTACGGCTGCACGTGTTTTTGGCTTTCCGAGATAAAATTTCAGCGAACCTCCACCTAACTCCAAAGAACAATCGTATTTCACTCATGTGCGCTCAATGTAGGAGTACGCATGTGTTTTCTGGGATCCCTACAGCAAAGAGCTGGTTGATAAGCTCGAAAACATACAGAACAGGGCAGTGCGATTTGTATAGAGTATTGGCACTGTCAACTTAGGATGACGGAAAGTAAAAGTAAACTCAAAAGGTAAGACGGCAAAGATCATAGACGAAACCCGAAGTTGAATTTTTTTCGTAATATCTCTCATTTTGAAAACTGGAATAGAAGGGGAGAAGTATATCCAAGCGCCATTCTAGATATCCCAGAGTGGTATCGGTAGCTTGAAGCAAATTAATAACTTTCCTTTAAGGTGACTGACGCCTTGCGCGATTAATTTTATTTTAGATCAAGATGAGAGTGTCATTATGTTCAACATATGATTTTATTCACTTTTATAATGACGATTTTCACGTGCTTTGTAGAATTATTTTGTTATTTGGTCTCATATTTTAAGTTTAGTGTTATGTATCTCCCTGCTGTAATGCATGCAAGGGAAAGCAGGTATCAAATAAATAAATAAATAAATAAAAAACTGAACAAATCAATCAAGAAATAAACAAACAAATAAATAAATAAAAATAAAAAATAAATAAAAAATAAACAACTTGCGGAGCTGCAAGTTCGCCTCCCACGGGTTGAGAACACTACGCATTCAAACTTGACCAATGCAATATCTATTGCTCTATTCCTTGCAGTATCCAAGGTTTGCTGTATGAATACTACAATTGCTAAGTTATTTGTTTGAAAGAAATTATGAAACTCTTGTGTTCTGCCTTTCCTTGCGTGAACACAGAGGGATAGAACTGCAGCCATCTGAAGAAGAGCGTCATTCGCAACACGTCTGCAATTTTCTTAACGTAGTACGACTTTAGAGGAAAATTAGGCTCTTTTGGACTATTCAGGAGTGTGCAGGTAACTCATGAAACATCCTACAAGATATATTGAAACTGAAAGTACTTTTTTCATCTCTTAGAGGATGAGCACTGTGAAAGATCATCAGAAAAGTTGATGGAGTGGAATATTTCTTTGTAAGAAAAATGGGCAAATACTGTATACATTTTGTGTGAAGTAAATTATATTGAATGCTGCTGAGTGTTTTGTAGAGTACCGAACCGCTTCGTAAAAATTATTCGCACCGGTTCTATAAAAAAACTGATCAAGATGCTGTTGTAAAAATAGTTGATTTATTCAGAGCATGAATGTGTTGTCTTAAAAGAAATTGCCTAAAAGCGGCACTTTCATCTTTGTGAAATTCAACCCACTAAAGTATGCGCCTTCGCCCCCCCCCCCCCCCCCCCCCCCCCCCCCATCCTTCCTTGTTTATTACAGGTAAGTCGCCCCACAGGAGATATCAGGACCTGGAGAATACATCTATTCCAGCTCTGCAAAGAAATCAATATTTGCTGTATTCAACAGTAAAACAGGCACAGCAATTAAAGGAACGACCATTTGTGAGCACTGTCGAATAAATTATTTTGGCGGAAACTGACACTGATAATTAAGCCAGGCTGCGCTGAAGGGCTGGACGGCAGGAGGTTGCGCGCGGCCTCACTTTGATGTGGGTGCATTGGACCCAAAATGGTGGGTTTGTGCTGCTGTACAGCGCGATTGAGTCATATGCTTGCGCTAAATGCAGTGGTCGGCCACCGGCCTCAGTACAGGTAACGTACTGTGGCTGAACTACAATGCCCGTAGCGCGTTCTCCCAAACCATATCACGTAGGTGCCATGGCCGACCACACCCCCTAAGCAGCGGCGCAGCCAATGAGGTTAAAAAAATTGCAATTTTTTTAACTTCCTTGGACGCAGCACCGTGACGTCTCTACCTATATGTGCGCGACTTCATGCGAGGTGGACTTTTTCTCTTTCCCCCTCCCCTCATTTCGGCTGCTCGGCAGGCGGCCGACGGTTTCGCTCCGTGGGCGGGGCTGGCCTGCGGCTCTGGGGTAGCTGATGCACATGTGGCAGAAGCTAACCTTTTGTACCTGAGCCCCTGATCTCTCCGCGCTCTTCTTGCGCACCTGCAAGTTGACGCTGACCTCCAATCGTGTTCCAAGATAAGCGCTCGACTCGGTGCTCGAAGTGCGCCCGCGCGGATGTACGCTTTCACGCTCATGTGGCAATTATAAACGCTCCGGAAAGCAAACACTCTCATTGAAGGCTCAACCTACAGCACAGAGAAGGGTATACAATGGACCTCTCCCTGTTTGTAAACAACGTGACGTCACTAAGCGCACGTGCGCGACGGGTGGCGCCTGCTGGCGGCCGCGAAGTGAGGTTGCGGTTGGCAGAAAGCGCCTCCGCCGACGGCACGGCCTGGCCGCGCGGCGCCAGAAAGGAACAATGTGCCGTTGGTTCGGGCCGTCACTGGCTTCCCACATTGCAGGTGGGGGTGTAGTTATCCTAGCTGTGGCTGTAGCACCTCCATGTAGCTTTCCGCATGTACAACCTCCTCAACACTTTCGTTTACCGCGGTCAACTGAACGGCGATGCTCTCGGATAATCAGTGCGCGGCAGCACAGCCTAAACGAGTCATTTCGAAGGTTGGTGCTGTTGCGACGCATCCCAAAATGTTTTTTAAGATTATTTGTGTTCGGACACATACCAAGGAAAGCTAATTTATTGTTACTTTCGAGGTCCGCTTAAGCTAAGCGCGGTGCCTCAGGCAGCTAAACGCTCCCTGTTCTTGGTCTCTTTGCGTTGCCCGGAGACAGTGGCGTACACACGATTTTATGTCGAGGGGAAAAGGAAAGGTAAAGCATGAAAGGATTAAATAGTAAAATCAGCAGCAACGAAACAAAAATATGAAGAGCAAAAGGCAAAAATTATTCCAATAAAAATATCGCGATGATGTCGTTCTCTACGAGATTGACCGATTGTTTTCTTACCTTTACCCCAGTAAAATTTTGAAATGGTTCATCGTCATTGTGAGAGTAACATAGCAGCCACATATGGTTAGTGCGTATATCTTGCGACAGTGCACTGAAATATTTTCGGTAGTCATTATTTCATGATAGTTAAAGCTAGTGTCCATGTACGCACGCTGCATACGCCAGCGTCGAAAGGCCGCAACAAATGAATACATTCACTGAGTCTGTTCGCTATTAGGACAAACACATTTTTCGAGTCGTGTGAACGGCCCAGCTCACGCCGAAGGCACGATGCTACATGTGAGCACGACAAGCATCTCAGTTTTCTGGCATCCTCAAGGCAGAATATAACTGATCAAGGTAAAAATTTATTGTACTTACAAGCAATGAATTTCGTTCGTTTTGAACAGATCCCCCAATAACAAAAGACCAAGCTTGTCGTTGTCTATCAGGCGGCCGGCGGCTATCGCGGATCCCTCTTCGAAAAATTTATTTCGCGTCACCTAAGCAGGTTAGACATTCATTGTGTTTTTAATACAGTGCTCACCTCCTCAAAACATGACAATATTTCGCAGCAAGAAAATTTCCGTCTGCCCCCTCCTGCCTCTCCCTATTTCACTTGAGAAAATGTCTGCTGGTGCTGCATGATAGCAGATGGTTGATAAACAGTATCAGTTCATTGCACGAATCAGCGCGGACTGCCGATGTAGACGGTATGATTGCGCTTTTAGAGAACAGCTGAAGTTCGAGAATGCGAAATGTTGCTACGAGTAAGAGCAGACTAGGTCGCTGCTTTGGCTGCCAGCCTCTTCGGCACATTGCGCGCATCCACAACACACGCCGACTTTACCTCTGTGAAGACTCCGAAAAGTCTAATGCCGCTGATTTTGCTTGCAAAATTTGGGTAGCCGAGAGCGCAGCAGCCCACCGGCATCAGAAAAGCCAACACGTAAAAAAAAATTCCACTTTTGCGCGCGTCTAATGCGGCCTCACTGCATACGCGCCGCGCGCCGGTCCGAATGTTTTGCCAACCACCCTCCCGGCCACGCCCCGCACGTGCGATTTCCGTGACGTCACGGCCGCCGCGTGACGTACCCCGGGAGAGTTCTATTGAGTTGGGTGCTCTTTCACTATATACACACCTCAAAAAACGATTCGGCGCTGCAGGTAAGGATTACAGTAAAGGCAGAGATTACCCATGACTACATTTACAATTTGTCCTACTCTTGCGAAATATTACAGCTACATGAGCCGCTACATTTTGGCACTTTCATAAGCACTATTACATTGAATTTCGTTAACATTAACTTCATTGCATTATTCTTTATCAGGAACAGTGCCACTAAGGAAAACACATTTTGTTAACTGCAATGCAAGGTGTGAATCGTTTTTGCAAGGGTGATACGTTGATAAGAAAGACACCAGTTCAAACGTACACGTTTTACACTCGGTGATAAATTCTGCAAAATTTGCACTGCTGGTCATAACAATTTATGGAAACAATATCGAAAATATATACCAACCAAGGGCTAAGTAATAGTTGGATTGTACAGCTACTGAAGTACTCGAGGAGTTTGATATATGTCTTCTGTACAGGGCTATTGGCCACAGTCTCTTCACTGAAGCGATCACGCCGAGTTTGATATCAGTAATCATGCGTGCTACCACTCAGACTGTTGCAAATGTCGATTAGTTATTTTTAACCATTTGTGCTTCATGCACACATAGATTTTGCTGCATAAGATACGTTATCTATAAATAGACAGCTCCAGCAGGATCCGAATGGCGCTGAGCCACCAGCTTTTAACTCTAGGTCCTGCCCCTGCGACTGAACAGGAACATGTTAGTCGGGTTCGTGACGATCACACCGCACTAAAAGCAATTTCCGAGTACGCCGTTGAAAACAGACTCTACAAATTGGTGTAGCAGCCTGGCCGACTTCCCCGTTCGGTCTACAATGTGAACTGTCTGCAGCGTGCACTGTTTTCAGTGTGAACCGCATTGTCTACAGTGTGAACTGTACATTTAGGTGTGAACTGTGCGTTTTGCTGCCACTGACTGACTTTAATGTGTTCATTTTGCGATTAGGACCCCAAGACTGCAACTGTGTTCATTGTGCGAGTTGTGACCTTCCCCTTTTCTTTACAACAATGCTCCCACAGGGCCCAGGGCCTCTCATTTATAACGCGTTACACTCACTCAGATACGTATATTCTTTTCGCTGGGACTAATGAGTAGTTGCCCGTGAGCTTGAAGTCACGGTAGTCGCAGCAGAGATAAAACTAAGTAAAAAAGTTATCTCCTTGGCGCACTATTTTTGCGATAGTGATCTCGGAGTCAAAACAGCGGCAAAAAATTGTCACTTTTAGAGATCCACTGATGGGTATAGATGAGCAGTTTGTGTCTGTTTGCTGCGACGCATTTTTAGCTACCACATATATAGATTTCTGCAGTGTCTGGCCTTTTAATTCGCCAGCATTGTGTCACAGCTCGCGCCTCAACTGTAAGCCACACACACGCAAAAAAGTATACAAATGTATAAACAAGAAATAGCAGGAATAAAAATATAAATAGTACAACACAAGTTGCAAAACGCCGCCTCGCGTACTACAACGCTTCGTATCGAAAAACATACCTTTCGCCCCGTTTCTGGACCTTTTGGACAATCCAGGTTGTGTTTCTGCACCAACTGTACGTGTCCATGAAGGCGTTGACTGCTACTTCGTCAGGCAGGTTCGCGCGGAACACAGACTCATGATTTGTTGACGCGAGGTCATCTCTGACGACCTCGAGCGGCTGCTCGTGCTTATTCATGAAGCAGAAGTTATAAGCTTCGCGACCATCGCGTGAATGCGCGGGGACGCGCGTGGCGCACACAATTATGAGAACGGACCTTGTGATGGGCAGTTCTGCGCGAGTGCGAGGCACAGACGAGTATGGCGAATAACACGCTCGCTGATGTTCGCAGCAGACGAGCGACCGACGTACGCGTGTGCTTTCGACCGAATGAGAGCAAACGTTCTGCGCTTCGGTAGGGAGTCCAAAGGACCACCCAAGACCAAAAAAAAAACATTTTTGCCTTCACTTTATTGGGAGTGCTTGCCTTCCGGAATGTAAACAATAACTACATATGTACGTGCAAAAGCATCCATCCGCGCGCGCACTTTGAGCAACGCGCCGAGCGCTAGCTTAACTAGGAACAGCATGGGAGACGAGCGACTGACGGCGCACAAGAGAGCGCGGAGAGCGAGCTTCATCTTCCCACCGCGTACGCCAGGCTTGTGCTAGGAGCGAAACCATCGGCCGCCGCGAAGCAGCGCGATCACAAAAGATCAAAACAAATTTTTGTTTTAATTTTTACGAGAGTGTTTACTTTCCGGGACTTGTATAATTGCCACATGTACGTGAAAGCGTCCATCCGCGAGCGCGCACTTCGAGCACCGAGCCGAGCGCCTATCTAGGAACACGATCGGAGGTCAGCGTCAACTTGCAGGCGCGCAAGAAGAGCGCGGAGAGATCAGGGGCTCAGGTACAAAAGGTTAACTTCTATCACATGTGCGTCAGCTTCCCCAGCGCCGCAGGCCAGCCCCGCCCACGGAGCGAAACCATCGGCCGCTCGCAAAGCAGCCGAAACGAGGGGAGAGGGAAAAAAGAAAAAAATCCACATCGCATGAAGTCGCGCACATAGTAGAGACGTCACGGTGCGGCGTCCAAGGAGGTTAAAAAATTGATATTTTTTTAACCTTATCGGCTGCGCCGCTGCTTAGGGGGTGTGGTCGGCCTGGGCCCTCACGGGATAAGGTTTAGAATACGCGCCCGTAGCACTGCCGAATTTCCGGCAGCTTTAGTCCGGCTGGAGTCCGACGACCGCATCTCGGCTGTCCTCCGGTGGCCGTACTTCGGCCGCACACGGGTGGTTTAGGGATGGCCGGAGCCCTACGGCTGGAATCTGGTCGTATGAACATAAGGCAGTCGACTGGCCGAAGGACACTGGCCGTTGGACAGGGATGGGAGTACTGCCGTATACGGTCAAAATGCCCACATTTGGACACGGGCTGAACATGGTTGCCCGAGAAAGGCCGGGCAGAAAATCAGCGGCCAAAGTACACCGGCGTGAGTAAGCCCGAACAGTCCTGGGTTTGGAAATGAGGGGCTCGTTAGGAAATACAGAAAGAAATGCCGGCAGTCTACAACGCCAAAGAGGGCATAGGGGAATGGATAGACTATTTTTTAACGTTAGTGACGTTAAATTTTTAATATTTATTAATTACGTGAGAAAGAACGAAAGAAAAACACGCGCCCAGAGTGGGGACCGAACCCACGCCTTTCGATTAGATCTTGAATGCCTTACCAATTCGGCTATCTGGGCGATTGTGTTCTCCTTCACTTTCTGGGGTATTTACATTTACTTCAACTGTATCAGACGCATGAGGGTGGTAGCCAGCGCCACTCAGACTACACGGGGAGAAGGGGACCTTCTTTTCATCCCCCGGGGCGGGACGCGAACGTGTCCAGCCTGACATAAGCGGGTAACTGGCAGCAAACCCTCTTATGGTACCTCGGCATCAAGGCTGCCAGAATCGAGGCTCTCGTTAAGCTTTCGCATGATAATAGGGTTTGGAAATGAGGGGCTTGTGAGCACATACGGAAAGAAATGCCGGCAGTCTACAACGCTAAAGAAGGCACAGGAATGGTTATAATATTTTTTACCGTTATTGACGTTACATTAATTTAATTTTTTTAATATTAATTACGTGAGAAAGAAAAAAAGAAAAAAACTTGTCCAGAGTGGGGACCGAACCCATGCCTTTCGACAAGATCTCGAATGCCTTACCAATTCGGCTATCTCGGCGACTGTGTTCTCCTTCACTTTCTGGTGTCTGACGCTTGAGGGTGGTAGCCAGTGCCACTCAGACTACACGGGGAGAAGGGGACCTTCTTTTCAACACCCGGGGCATGAGGCGAATATTTACACCCTGTCATAAGCGGGTAACTGGCGGGAAACCCTCAAATGCTACCTTGGCATCAAGCAGCTTGACAAGAGGTCCCCTTCCGTTGAAGAGAATGTTCCCTTCTCCCCATGTAGTCTGAGTGGCGCTGGCTACCACCCTCAAGCGTCAGATACAGTTGTAGTAAATATAAATACACAAGAAAGTGAAGGAGAACAGAGTCGCCCAGATAGCCGAATCGGTAAGGCATTCGAGATCTAATCGAAAGGCGTGGGTTCGGTCCCCAGAGTGGGGACGCGTGTTTTTCTTTCTTTCTTTGTCACGTAATTAATAAAAAAAATAATAATGTAACGTCACTAACGGTAAAAAATAGTATAACCATTCCCCTATGCCTTCTTTAGCGTTGTAGACTGCCGGCATTTCTTTCGGTATTTCCTCATGAGACCCTCATTTCCAAATCATATACATATATATATATTGTGTCGGGCTAAAAACACGCATTTGTTGAGCGCCGTAGCACTGAATGACAATGATCAGAGAGCACGCGCACTCAACCGCTTTCCTTTGGTCACAATCGCCTCAAGGGGCAGGTCTAACGAAGGGGCTCTCTTAGGTTGCTGAAAAAGAAGTAAAAATGACGTATGCTTGTAATAAAGCTGTTTGTTTGTCTACGTTTCGGTCGGAAGCCGACCTTTCTCAAGTAATATGCAGTACTTTTACGCAACCATTCATAAGATATTCGTTCAACGAAACCAAATTAAGGAGAGATGGGGTGGGAAGGACCGCAAATACCGAAACTCAGCGATGTGAGGGAAGGGTTTAAAATACAAAAAGAAAACAACCTAAATAATTGCTGTAGGGAGAGAATACGCAAATCTTTGAGAAATCTGTCCTCTAGTTCTCTCCATCGTTTGACGGCTTGTAGAAAGAGTGGGAGAAGACCACCTGCGTCAGACGGACGCCGCTATGCTCAAGAAAGGAAAACGCAAAGCAGTACGAAAACGTCCTTCACACTGTTGCTCCGGTGGGACAAATTCTAATGGTCAGCGACATGACGGGAAGAGTGTACAGGAAGCAGTCGCAGGGGCACGTATTTTAGTGGTGCCATTCATACACTAAAGTGAAAGGCTCGTTAAAAGCGTAGGTACGATCTCCGCACTCACAATCAATTCATGCACAATTATGCCGACCGGCAGGACAGACGGGCCGCATTAATCATTCTTAGGTCTATTCTTGAGCGCGTGTCCGGGCAGCCGAAGCTGTCGTCTCAGACCATCAACTTGGGGACGGAGGCTTAACTTCAAGGTCAATTATCTCCCCGCACGTATGTGTCGCGCGGATCTTCTCTTGGAGTGAACGTGAGTCGGCGCCTTGGTGTTCTTTTGGGGTATATACCCCCACGAAAAAAAACCCCGCTGTAGTGATTAAATAAAAAAAGAATGACTACATTTCATGTTTGAACAACACCGGTCTTACGAATTAGTAACAGGATTATTCCGCAGCCAAATTTGCAAGAGCATGTGTAGACGGAAATATGCCCGGAGTAATATTCATTGAAGCCTTTACGGTATTGAACTTGTGAATAATTCATTATTTTCCTTGTTGGCGTTCTTGTGTACTAGAAAATCCACTCTGTAAAAGTTAAAACTTGGTGTAATCGAATAGGCGTATTTCGCAGTTAATATGTCGGGGCAAGGCTAGATGTGGCGTGAGAGAACATGTCAACAATGGCTGTTAAGGCGCATGAGGAAAGCCTTGTCCGTCTTACCAAGGTATCTAATGGGGCACCCACCATGCTCTAGAAGGTAAACCACACTGCCGAATTCGCAATCGAGTGTCGCGTGAATGAGATGTTTTAAATCAGAGTTGCTGCTTTCTGCCATGATGGTTGTCTGCTTGTTTTTAGATACGGGGCACGAAACTTTTCCGCATGGCAGACACCATATTTTTGGGAGTTCTCTACAACTTGCCGTGTCCAAATTAATCTTTATTATTTTTGGGGTGCCTGTGCACAACACGAGAAGGAGTGAGCAAGATTTTCGAAAGCCGTTCATTTAATCTATCGTGTTAAAATGCTTTCTCAAAAATTTTCCTAATGTTAGGACTATTACCCCCAAGGTTACAAGGTTCCTCCTACACTTATGGTTAAGCTCTTATTGGTGGTTCAGCTACTCTTGGCGATCAAAGTTTCCGCTTTGCAAATAACTTTAATGTTGTTGCTTCACTATGGTATTGTTGCTTCACGGTACTTTGCGCAAGTTTTATCGGCTTGCTTCGAAGTCCACGAAGCAGGAAGCAATTCTCCAAGATCGTTGGGCCTGCGAGTATGGCCCATTTCTTTTGCAGTGGCCCCATAACAACGGTAAAAGTGAAGATGCTGCCGCCTACCGTTAGATTCCTTGTTTAAGATAATGATCAATTCCCTATTCGTTGGCCTTTATGTGCACGTCAATGAAATTGATTTCCGTAATTAAATAGGTGTGGATGCGATGCTTGAATGGGTCTTGTTAAAACATTCGATGAATTCGACTAATGCCTGTGACACACGGCAACGCTAAATCTCCTTTAAGCTAAACAGCTTTCCCCACGTCAAAAACATTTTGTGGAAAAGAGTGGCGCCGCTGACACACAGCACCCCCCATCTCCGTTATGTAGTTCCTGTAACTGACAAACTAATAAAGTGTCGCTAGCAGTTTTGTGAAAAAAGCCCGCAAAATAACAAAAATAAAGTGCGGCTAATAAATCTTTATTATTTCACCGAGGAACCCTGCGTTTTATCGTTCTTGAAAAGAAGTGAATGAGTAATATCACATATTTGCATTAAACAGCAACGATGGAGTGCTTTTTTTCCAATGTTCCGTTCCTAATGTGGAAACAGCGGACGCATGTTTACACTCGAAGTGGTTGCGATTAGTCTGATCCGTTCCTTGCGAGTGCGAGATAATTTTTGGTTATTCGTTTGGCACTGTGTCCTAAAGGATGAGCCGAGTAGTTCCGACAAGGATCGGGAAGAGATCAGAGCTTTGACAGCATTGATTACACTGCTGGAGAATGACATCGATGCCGCTAAAGCACGGACACCCTCAAACAGCAGCTCCTTTTACCCAGCTACATGTTGACGGCGTCGGCATTTTCAAAGTGTACTCTGAAGACCGGAAGGTGGAATTTTTCACGCAAAATGAGGTGCTTTGAACATACAGTGCCGCAGTACAGCGAGGACGATTTCATGCAGCAATTCCGGGTGACATGGGAACGTCTCGGTTTTTGAAGCAGAGCCTGTGCCGTCTTTTTGGAAGACAAGACACGGGCATATGCGACTATATTGCCGTTGGAAAAGTAATCGCCATTGGCCTGTACAAGCTGTGCTCGATGACGGAAGACCACAGCGTGACCCACAATTTCGGCGTGGGCAGCTCAACAGTGAACAGCCTATACGGAGAATTCGGTGAGGCAGTCATCACCGTGCTGGAAAAAAAGAGTGGCTGCGCATGATGACCCCAAGTGAAATGCCCCAGCACATACGGGTACTGATTCAAAGTGCGGCTTTCCTCAGTGAGGCGGACATCTGGATGGGTGCCACTTCCAGCTATTCAGAAGTGGGAAATGCTACCGACTACCACAAATACAAGGGGTGGTGAGTGCTTGCTGTTTAATTCACCGCCTGCTCAACACCCTTTATGTTTCCCATCCAAGCGATATTGATTCCGTCTGTTTTTTTTTTATAATCGCCATTCGTATCTATCAATCTAAACAAAAGCACATTTTACAGCAGAAATAAAGTGTGGATTCCGACATGGTTTTTACCGCTAAAAGTGGACAAACACCTGAAAGGAGATAGGGCAAGCGCTACCGGTCCTCTCTGTGCAGCGTAATCACAAACGGTGCCCTAAAATGGTTTGGTTTCTAACGGGGTTTTACGTAAAAAATAGTGTCATTATCGAATAACTGTTGGACAGGCACTTTTGTTTACAGGTGCACAATCATCCTCTTGGCCCTAGTGGACGATAAATACCTGTTCCAATTCTTGTATGTGGGAGCCCCAGGACGCTGCCACGACTCTCATGTGTACCAAATCTCCAAACTGGCAAAAGTGGTTGAAGACCCACTATTCCAATCTCCGGAGGCTACAAAATGGGGCACACAACTAGCCCCGACTCATTCTGTGCTACCAGGCCTTTCTGTTGACACCGAATCTCATGAAGCCGTTCAGGCACAGTGAATTGCTAAGTGAAGAAAATAAGCCATTGAATTACAACCTTTCGAAAGTGAGAAGGAGGTCGTCGAAATGCCTTCGGAAGGCTTAAGCTAGGTTCCACTCACCATGAAGAGCATGGAATTTGACGTCGAGAATGCTCCTTTAGGTTATTCAGGCATGCTGCATCCTGAACCACATTTGCGAGGATTTCAATGATATCATTCAGCACCAGTGGGTCACTGAATTTTCATCAGTTTGCTGCAGCATTTCTATAGCCTTCACGCACGACGGAAGAACAAGTTGCAACGTGCGCAGCTGTTCGATCAGCACTTGCAGACTATTACAGGGAAACAAACTGAACGTGCGATAAGCTAGCCGAGAATGCTCGCAAAACACCATTGTAAGGCTTTTTTCTCATTTATTTATTTTACTGCAGAACTTCGTCACTGCGTCAACCAGCTCCTCCTGGACCTTCAAATACTGCAGACGCAGGTCCATCTCCTCCTGTGTGCCGCATCAAGTTGGTCCATTATACCCTGCTGCTGATGAATCGCAGCTTGCTGGAACTCTTTTACTGCACTCGTACGTTCCGTGAGCGCTGCTGGCGAGGCCGCTGCTCCTGTCTACTACCGCTATAGAAACGTGCCTCTGGTGCATGCTGTCCACATGCTGCGGCTGCACTACTCCAGAGCTCCTGGCCAGCTGTGGTTGTGAAGTTCTCTTGGCTGCTCGCAGGTGAGGAGCTCAGCGACGGAATTGCCTCATGCCACGGATGTGTCGTTTCTGCGAGAATCTGTAACAACAAAATAAATCAGACGGCAAGTTGCCTACTTTGCAAATTCAGGATCACGGGTAATTTTTTTTCATAAAAGCACAACGCTGGCATACGCCCAGTCTCTACGTGAAGAAATACTGCAATTCATGAAAGGAAGTCATGTGCACATTACTAACTCTCAAAAGTTTGATTAATTAATTTGTACGAATTCATCAGCACAAGCCACCTTCATACATTCTGCTTGTTGTCATGGGGTGTTATTTAATACCAATTATGTTTATCATTGAGAGTCTCACGAGCATACTGTAGGACAACATGCCTACTTGTAAGTGCATCACGTGTATTAAGGTGAATGAAAAAATTTCTTGCCTCGTCAACTGTGCCGCCGGATTCTGGTCCACTCTACTCCGTAAGCGATGGGTCAATCAGAGGCAGCTAGCCCAAGAGCCTTCGTATATCCTCAAAAAAAGTGCCAATCAGGGGCCGATGAGCCAGTGGTTCTTTCTTGCTATCCTGCACACAAAAATATTAAGACGAATATGAATATTATTCAACTAAGACAAGTGCATCACCAGCAGCTTTTTGACACATTGGGGTTTTTCGGTTTAGCAAAATACAGTAATGTTTGCCATAACATGTAATTTAAAATGGTAGCTAAATATCATGCTTCTTTTGATATTTTAGTCACAGCATGTATTTCCCCATTGGACCTGTTATGTGATTTTTTGTTGCATATACAATGAAGCACATGAAAATTGCATGAAAGGATACAATATTAAGCACATACCTTGACTTGTTTTCGTACAATGCACATTATCTCCTCTGTTAGGGTTTTTTTATGTGCCGACCCCTGTAAACGTTTACCCACAGAATCCTTGAAGGGTCAGTGCTCAGCTACACACAAACACACACACACACACAATACCTAAAAACCAATCGGCTGTATCTTTAAGTTGTGAAAAGTTCACACTTTTACTAGGTAAGAGCATGTTTTTTAAAACTAGGGACACACGTTTTATTTGGTATATAATGTTTTCCCTCGCTCTGCGACAATATCACTACGCTTCTTTACCTCACCACGCCGAGTTTGGTTCCGCGCAGTTTCAACACTCGTATAAAATAAAAGCAGCCTGAACTGTCCCATGCATTTCTTCCCTCCACGTTTGGCACAAGTTCTCGATTTTTGAGTAAACTTGATCTTTGGTCCATTGTATTCCGGCTGCAGTTCACTGCGCAGCTTGTTCTCGTACCCATAGCTGTTGTGCTTTCGGGGGTGCATTTCTTCCAAATTGTCTTCCCACAATCATCTGAGGACCCAAGTTTTCCGGTCCGACCATTGCACTCGTGGATTCTTCTGCGTTGCGCCTCTGATTTGGGGCTCCTGGTTGGAAGAATCTACCATATTGTCATGAAGCCAAAGACGACGTAGTTGTTTTCAAAGAAAACAAGTTTATTGGACCAAACTTGTGCTCCCCTAACAAATCAATTAATACACAGGCGGCGAAGCATCAGTCAAAAAAGTCACTTGCCCAGGCGAGCGTCGGCGAGTTGAATACCCCTACCTCTGCTGTGCTGGCTTTTTAGCTTTCGGCGCGCGTGGTTCTCAAACCGTCCGTTTACATTCAGAACATTGTAGATACAGGAAGGTTAATCTTGGCTAGTGACGTTAGGCCGAAACAGTCTCCTTATCTGAAAAGGGTAGCCCATCCGGCAGAAAAAGAAAAAAATGAAACACGCGCTTCGCTTGGCACATAGATAACACAGCTGGGCGCGGCCGGGCAGTAAAAACAATAATAACAAACAAAGCCTTAAATGGTTCGCGGATTTAGACCCCCCCCCCACTTTTCAAGAGTGCATCGACCCGATGCTAAAAAAACGACGGTCCGAACAAACAGCAACACCAATGCGACAATAAAAAAGTCCGTCTTCTTGCTTAGTAAGGTTCGAGGTGAACCACGTGGACGACTTCGGGTCGCGTGCGTCGCTGTGATGTGTCGGTATCATCACCGGGGATCACTTCGTAGCTTAGTTGGCCGACACGTCTTAGAATCTGGTGGGGTCCGAAATACTGTCGGAAAAGCTTCTCACTTAGTCCGCGTCGTCGGATGAGAGTCCAAACCCACACACGATCCCCTGGGTGGTACTCGGAGTCTCGGTGTCGGAGGTTGTAGCGGCCGGCATCCTCCAGCTCCTGGTTCGTTGTACAAACTCGAGCGAGCTGGCGGGCCCAACCGCACGCTGAAGGTACCCTTGGACGTTGGCGTTGAGGTCGTCGTTGAGAGCAGTAGTCGGCCGTCTTCCGTAGACAAGCTCGAATGTTGATATCTGCGTAGATTCTTGGATAGCCATGATGTACGCAAACTTGACATATGGGAGCAGTTCGCCAACAGGTACTATGTTCAACTTTGACCTACATGAACGAATTATCCAGAATCGTCTTGTTCAAACGTTCCGTTATTCCGTTCGTTTGTGCGTGGTACGCCGTCGTTCTTCGGTGATTCGTGTTCCTGTAGCATAACATTACTTGCATCTGCAGCGCAGTAAAGGCCTTTCCGCGGTCTTTGATTACGACTTCAGGGGCTCCATGTCCCTGCTCAACTTGGCTTATGAAGAACTTTGCGACTTCTTGTGCAGTTTCCCCTCGGAAGAGCAACGGTCAGTGCGTAGCGCGTCATGTAATCGGCCGTCATGCCGTCATGCCAGCGTCATGCTGGCCCTATCGCAAGACGGTACAGTACTGCCATTCTAGAGGGGAGCTGGGCCACCGGCAAGAGATTTGCCCGCATCCAGCTAGATACTTCTGCCACAAATGCAGCCAGACGAATCAATCACCTAACATATTGCCGCTGTTGACCTTTACTTTTCCCACCATTTGGAAGCAAGAAGAAGCCTCCTCAAACTATGGAATCGACAAAAGCACAACAGAAACTCAAGCTAAAAATCAGTGCCATCACGAAGAAAACCTAAGAATATGGCACCCTACTTTAGCGGCAAAATTCGCACAAAGGATGTACCCACTTCAGGGCACCCTAAGCACGAAAAGGACCCGCATATCTTACGAGGTCTCCTGGGGACTATAACGGTAGAAATTAAAGCAAAAGCAAGGCCTCCAAAAATATTCCAGTCATACGCAGGCACCCAACAAGACATACAAGATGAGATACAACGCAAGTTCACAGTAACATCCAGTCGAGTCCGAGAAGTACTGATTTGTACCGTGGCTTGCACAATCCTGACCTCGATCGGCCTTTCCCAAAAGCTGGAAGGGAGGCAGCCCTCGCCTAACTCACAATGAACCCTTCGCCCGGCAATGACAAGATTACCAATAAGCTCCTCCTTAACCTACCTTCAAGCGCCAGAGAAGCGCTCCTAGAGTATTTTAACATATGCTAGAAAACAGGTGAACTGCCGGCAACCTGGAAGCATTCAGCTGTGATCATGATTCCTATGCCAAACAAGCCTCTACGTATTGAGAATATTCGCCATATATCGCTGATTTGCTACGCGGGTAAACTTATTGAACACATGGTCTACGAACGGCTCACGCCCTATCTAGAGAACAACGGGTATATACTGGACGCGATGTTTGGGTTCCGACAGCACCTGTGTACGCAAGACATATTTTTGCTTCTGAAGGACGACTAACAGAACCCCTGGATGGCCATCACAAGTCCTACATACTTGCCGTCGACGTCAAGGGCACCATTGAAAATGTCAAGCAAGAAAATACCCTAAAAAATCTGCAGAGTACCAATTTCGGCGCCAAAGCTTGCAATTATGTTCGAAACTTCCTCGCGAACCGCGCGGCAGTGGTGGGCGCCTGGAACCTTCATGGCGAAAAATTCCACCTACCAAACAAAGGCACGCCTCAAGGTTCGGTGGTCTCCCCGCTGCATTTCAACATCCCCATGGTACACATGCCAAAGAAACTTCAAACCATCGAATGACTAACGCATTCTCTTTACGGAGACGACCTCACGCTATGGGTGAGAGCGCCTACAACGGGGAAACAACAGGACCCTCTGCAGAATGCTATCGACGTGATAGTAATCTACTTACATTCTTGCGGCCTAAAGAGCGCTCCGGTGATGTCTGAACATCTCGTGTTAAATGCTCCAACTCGAAGACGACCATCCAAACTCTTTGAAGCGGATCCCAGCGTCACTGTTTACGTAATGGAAATTCCCAGGGTCAAATCCCCATGGGCACTGACTCTTGCAATGCACAAGGATGGATCGGGTGCAGCTCATCTTATTAAGGTGCAGCAAAAAGTGACACAAGTCACCCACCTCGTTAAAAGAATAAGAAATCAACGAAAGGGGCTCGAATAACAAGACACTCTAAAAGATTATTGAAGCATTATTAACCAGTAGTATGGCGTACGGCACCCTATACTCAGCGTTTAAAAGCGCTGAAATAAAAATTGGACATAATTATCAGGAAAGCAACCAAGACTGCTCTAAGCGCCGTTTCATCGTGTCCACCTACAAGCTGCCTAAATTAGGCGTACATAATACGTGGAAGGAGATGGTTGAAGCCCACAAAGGCAGCCAACTTCAACGCATCAAGCTCACTTCTTCAGGCAGAGCAGTAATCCGCTGTCTCAATTACAGTGAAACTGACATCGCGGACACCGACCAAAAAGCCAACTACCATTGGAACTCCAAGAGGCAATCTTAGGTAGCATGCATACGACGTAACATGCACACCTCTAACTACAAGGAAAGAAGAGAGGAAAGATCGAAGACACTCCTCCGAAAATATGCTAAAGATCCCAACACAACATACACGGACGCCACTCGATACCCAGACCACACCGCTTTTGCAACAAGCGTCACGGGCCAACGAGGCAGGAAACTAACGTCGGCACAAGCGCTGGCTCGTAACCCCGAAACGGCGGAAGAAGCAGCCATCGCCCGGGCAATGACGACACGCGGCGACCGAGCACTGATATTCACCGACTCCGAAGAGGCATGTCTAAACTTCCAAAAAGCACGCGTGTTCGCGACATCACTTGAAATCTGAAAAACCGCACCCACAACTTCCTGACACCCACGTCACCTCGATCCCGGGGCATGAAGGGATGGTGGAACACGAAGCAGCGCAGGGTGCAGCCCACGAACATACCAACCGGGCCCTCCTGCTGCGCAACATCTGTGCTGCAGCGGGTGCAGAAGACGTACCCATTACTTCTAGGGCAATATTGGAGCACTACCCACTTGAGCGAAGAAGATATCCCCCACCACGCCTCCATCTCACCAAAAAAGAAAGCGTAATCTTTCAGTGCCTCCAAACAAACACATACGCACACGGAATACCCATGCACCACATTTACCAAACGCAATTTTCATATCTCTGCCCTTAGTGCGACATACCCCACCCCTTGCCGCACATGATCCTGGAGTGTCCTTGTGAACGCAACCGCCAAGACCCACCTGTGCATAGTCAACCATCAGCAGCAACCTTGACTGCCGCACCACAAGATATCGCAAGCACGCATACAACCTGTCAACACGACATTTGTGAAAAATCGGAGGACCTTCTGGTCGACGAGGTTCCGGAGAACCAGAAGAATCAAGTGAACCGGGCGAAGACGGCAGCCACCGCCGAAGGTTTCCTGGAGTCAGGAGACCTACCACCTCGGGGCGGCAAGGGCAAAGTCCTATACTAGTCTTTCCAGACAATGAACGCTTATTTCGCTCTTTCTCTCAGGAGTGCTAATTCTGAGTACGTCTAGTTGCTCGGGCAAAATGTGAGACCCCAGAACAAAAGAGGCCTCACAGCGTCATCTAATTTCATCTTCGCCGGTAACCACATCAACAGGAGCCAGAATAGATTGGGTTCTAACGCTCTCCACACACGGCCCCGCGTGCCCAATAACGTTTCTCTCGGTATTTTTTTTTATTCTTTCTATGCGACGCTTCAAGAGTTTCATTTTTTTGGCTTTGGAACAACTTCAGCTCGGTGAGTGTCTGTGCTGAAAGTAGGGCATCCTCGCTGACTCCATGCTTCTCTTACGCAAGCGGCGTTAACATATTCTCGAAGGGCTATATTGGGGCCCAGATTTATTCCAAAGACATGGTAGTTAGTATTCGATTCAAACTTTCCACATTCTTGTTGGATATGTTGTTCATTGTAGTAGGCTGTTAAATGCGAAGCCCTGAGGCTAGCCGACATGTTTCAAGTGTACGAACGTGGAGATCGTGGGGTTTGCACTTTTCCACAAAATTTCGGAATCCTAAAAATTCCTTTTATTTGAATGTAATTCACCTGAGGAACTGGAAGATGGCTGGAGCTGGCGAACAACACGTCAATGACCCTGCACGATGCGGGCTGATACAGGGCATTTTCTAAGGTTCGACATTAGAGCCGGGGTATGGGTAGTGTCCGCACCGTCTTCCTTGATAAGAGTGTGGGGTGCCGCGCTACCCTGCCGTCCTACCCTAGACAGAGTTTGCTGCGCCCATGCCTCGTCGGTGTTTGTTGCGAGTGATTCAGGTCACATGAGTTCATTTTCCGCCGGAACTCGGCGTTGTGGCCAGGGCTGGCACGCTTTCGTCGTCGGCGGCGAAGGGAGAGCGCGTCCGTTAGTGCCGCCGGCTCAACTTGAGGGGCTTCAGGGCTGTAACTCTGCTGTCATTCATGCTTGGTGTTTGGGACGTACCTCCGGTCGTAGTGCCAGATCTACAGGAAGGGCCGTAGCACCTGTGGCTCGCGTGGCGTCCAGGTCATAGTGAGAGCAAACACTGTAGCTGGAAGCGGAATAGTTTCACGGGTCAGCTGGAGCCAGTCCAAATGTAAGTGCTGACTCGCTTCAGCGTGTAGTGTGAATTGTGTTAACGTATGCCCGTTCGGCGGCTGCCGAGCAAGTGTTGACAATGCATAATCCTGCGACCCTCCCTTCAAAGGCTGCGAGGTCCAAGAGAAAATAAAAACGGACCTCGACATAGCTGACACCCCAAAAACTCGGGTACACTATTTTTGAATGCCAGCAGTATTTTGGGGGGAAGTAATCCAATAAGTGGTCCAAGACCTCCCTTTATACCGACGTTCTTCACAGCGATGGCATCGATGCCCGTATTCAGTCGTAAAACGAACACCATAAAGCAGACTCTTCCAGCCCTAGGGTTATTGAGGTACACAAGCACCTTTTATGGGGATTGAACTGTTTCAAACTTGATAACAAATATTTTACCAAAGGGGAACAAAAATGACTCCCAATTCTCCCAACAAATTTTTGCACAATATTGGAAATAAATTATTCACACTTCAGACAGCTCACCTGCACTGTAAATTGTAATCTTTGACATTTTTATGATACGATAGACACTGTGCAACGAGGAATGGCTTTTATGCAGGAGTTCTACACGGTTCTTCCGTATATTTATTTCACTTACAAGTGTACAAGTGCACTCGCACCAAAACTAGCTTTTTAAAGGCTCTGGTTAGTGTGAGGGCTTGATCACGGGAGACGAGTGTGTACAGAAAACCAACAGACCCCCATCAGTACCGACACTTCGACATTTGCCACCGACGTCATTGAAGGAGTGACATTCCTTATAGGCAGGCACATAAACTTAAGCGAATTTGCTCCAGGACGAAGAATTTTGACCGAACGCCAGCCAAATGCGCCACGTTTTCCTCAGGCAACACTACCCGGAGGCTCATGTTGACGATAGTATACCTAGGGCGGCCATTTTAAATCCTACAACACTTCTCAATTCGGCAGGCGTGAATGGTGTGAACGACTGCCGTCCGAATTTAGTCTTACCTTGTATTAGGGTGGCGCACAATGTGAATCGAATAAAAAAGGCCCTTCAACATTTCGAAGCAGAGCCAGTGACTTTCCAGAACTTTCGGCGAACATCAGTGCGTGAACAGGCGCCAAAAAAACACAGAGGACCACCCTGTCATGCTAAAGACAGGTACACCGAGCAAATAGGCTGCCGGCTGTAAGAAGTGGATGTTTGGTATGTAAACATGCAAACCGCGGGGGTAGCAATCAGCGTTCATTTGGACTTCAGAATTTTGTTCGTGGCTTAATTGGCGTTGATTCGTCCAAATTGGTTTCACCATTGGAAGGTAACGGTTCTAATATGCCGTACAGAGGACACACTGATCGCCCTTTCCTAATGTGCTCTAACAAACACCGCTATCACGCTAAAGCACTCCCCAAACTTGTGTGTGTACTTGCACCTAGCAATGCATATTCACTCCTTTGGTAACATGAAATCGCACTTATGCAAAGCTGTTTCTATAGTTGTAGAGAGCGACAACAGGGTGAGTCCAACGCAACAATAAGGGTAATACCCGGAATCAGGGTCTTAGTGAGGGGTCTTGGAAGAATAGCTAATTTTTCCGCATAATCACTGCTGACGCATTTGTGACCCCGCAATGTACGAGACCTTGCTGTATTCCTATGCCTACAATTAACCCTTCGTATGCATAGGCCTCTCCCCCACACGGTATTGCATGGTCAGAAGTACACAATTAACTTGTTGCCCCAGGTGGGGGATTGTGCACTGGGATGCCCAGTAAGTACCGCTGTATTCCGTGATAACTATATTTGTGTCGTCCTGCTCCGACCACCTTCCCCTTCCAGTCCTCCTTCTGTGCTTTTCTTCTTTAAGGGTTTATCAAGCTGCGCACGCCAGCTTCAAACATATTTTATTCACGTCCTGTTTATGTCAGCATGTCATGCCAATTTTGCTCCTTGCTAAATGAGAAATCAGAGGTTGATGCTCACATTTCTCATCTTGCGTGAACGGACTATTTTGTTTCGGTGGCAGCTGATCTGGCTTCTTCCTCTGGTGTCTTCTATACTCATAGTAATTCCCAACGCTCTACCGCACCCGTGTCCGTATCCTTCATCTCTTTTCGCATTCCTGTTCTGCTTTTTTTCATCATTTTAGTTGCCTCTCAAACCTGCCTATACTGACTGGCACGTCTCTGTCTTTTTTTTACAAATTCCGCGCTCTGTCATATTTGCCGTCAATAAATCCAGGGTTACACGTATGAGGGCGGCGACGCCGAGTGCTAACAGTTCACAAGTCGCAGATTGAGCATGGAGACACGACATGACCCCTTCTGGAGGACGAGGTGAAAGCGGGAATGGCGACGCATCAATCATGCTCCCCTATTTGCATTTGTTTGACACGCCAAGGGAGCGAAAATGGCCCTGGCTCCAGATATCGCAAAATAATTTGATTCCATTATTTACCTTGCCGTGAAAGCAAGCCAATGGATCATTTACTTTCTTGTTCTGTGGGGTGCTAGAAAGCTCCCTGCTCATGGAGGCATGTGCTTTCTTGTTGTTTCCCCATTGGAGACACTGGCTTCTAATGGGGCTTGCACCACCAATGCAGCTTTCGTATTTCCGGCTCATTTAAAAAATTAGCAGTGGCGTAGCTCGGGTATGCTAGGATATAGGTAGCATGAGCTAAGGTTCAGCTGTTTATTCTTAGGTTTCCTGGTTGTCTTGGATTAGCTGAATAGCATGTTTACGGTTGTAAAACGATTTCCAAACCAATCCAATCTAATCCAATCCAGTCCGGTCCAGTCCAGTCTAGTAACTGCTGCTCGCGAATGGCTCCTCCCGCAGCACGGCTCTCCCAGGAGCAACGCGAAATGGCTATCAAGCGGCCCGGCGCAGCGTCCGCTTTAAAGTCGAGAGAGAAGCCGCTGTGGGGATAGCGTAATTGGTTAACGCACCGCACCGGTTATGCGGAGATGTGGGTTCGAGTCCCGCTCCCGGAAAACGGCGGATTTTTCTCGACTTATATTTCGCTTATTAATCAATGAATCAAAGAAACGTGACAAGCACACGTCATTCGGCCCTATATATATTTCGAAAAAAAAACAAAAAAAAAAAAGCCGAATAGCACTGGCAATGACGACTGCAACCTTGATATGTATCTTTACCGAGTCCCTCGTCCCGTATCTCTCTGTTCTGCTACATGCATTACGAGGCACTGGCTCCAGCAGTTCGGATATGCCAATTGCTAACCCCGACCTCCGACCACGTTCTACGTGGCGGCCGCGGGGAAAAGGAAGACGTTCTACGTCTCCCGCGGTAGTCGAGGGGCGGCGCTAGTTGACCGGCCTCAGAGCTCTTGTAAATATAAACCCCCGCTTTAAAGTCGAGAGAGAAGCCGCTGTGGGGATAGCGTAATTGGTTAACGCACCGCACCGGTTATGCGGAGATGTGGGTTCGAGTCCCGCCCCCGGGAAAACGGCGGATTTTTTCTCGACTTATATTTTCGCTTTTTTAATCAATGAATCAAAGAAACGTGACAAGCACACGTCATTCGGCCCTATTATATATTTCGAAAAAAAAAAAAAAAGCCGAATAGCACTGGCAATGACGACTGCAACCTTGATATGTATCTTTACCGAGTCCCTCGTCCCGTATCTCTCTGTTCTGCTACATGCATTACGAGGCACTGGCTCCAGCAGTTCGGATATGCCAATTGCTAACCCCGACCTCCGACCACGTTCTACGTGGCGGCCGCTGGGAAAGAAGACGTTCTACGTCTCCCGCGGTAGTCGAGGGGCGGCGCTAGTTGACCGGCCTCAGAGCTCTTGTAAATATAAACCCCCGCTTTAAAGTCGAGAGAGAAGCCGCTGTGGGGATAGCGTAATTGGTTAACGCACCGCACCGGTTATGCGGAGATGTGGGTTCGAGTCCCGCTCCCGGAAAACGGCGGATTTTTTCTCGACTTATATTTTCGCTTATTAATCAATGAATCAAAGAAACGTGACAAGCACACGTCATTCGGCCCTATTATATATTTCGAAAAAAAAAAAAAAAAAAAGCCGAATAGCACTGGCAATGACGACTGCAACCTTGATATGTATCTTTACCGAGTCCCTCGTCCCGTATCTATATATATATATATATATATATATATATATATATATATATATATATATATATATATATATAATATATATATATATATGCGTGTGTGTGTGTATGTGTGTGTGTGCGTGTTTGTAAAGTTTAACTAAAGTGGCTGTAAAACACGTCGAAATATTGAAGCCTGTGTGCACCCGAAAACAGTTAAGACCACATCAACCGGCATTATAGATTTGCTCAACAGCATTTTTAAAATATTCTTCTGAAGTTTGTAATTGTAACAATTGTGAAGTTGTGCGATGTTTTGAGTATCTGCAAAGATAACGTTTCCCAAGTGTAAGCACACTTTGCTTCCTTTTATTTCCCTTCATTTCAGCTCATTCAGCACCATAAATGGCACGAGGCTGGTTTTATCGTGTCGTATTCCGATTCCAATCAACGACTTGCCATAGTGACTCCCAAGAATCTTCAGATATTTGGTGGTCCTTTCCGGGCGTTTTAGTGACTGAGCCGTCTGAAAAGAAAGTAGGATTTCTTTCGTTAGCACAAATTGAAGTAAAAAGCTCTGTGCATTTTGAAACATGGTTAAGTAGCGTGATAAGGACGGGACAAAAGTAGAGACCTCACAGGACTAGCGCTATCCATATACTGAATTTTCACTACACGTATCGAAATATATATACAGAACCGCGCATGCGTGAATATGCTCAAAATACGAAGAAAAATCATGACAGGGCAAGTGGTGCATTTCGTTACACACAAGGCAAGTTCGCATTCAGATACTCTATTTCTTTCTTTGACAAAGTAATAGATGCCGTGCTTACACGATTATCACCGCCTTTCATGATGCGCCACGCTTCAAACAATTCACGACTGGCTTGGTCCTTAAAACAACGCAATATTTGTGTCTTCTCGTAAACTGGAACACATTGTTGAACGCACCGGCAGCGGCGGCAATGGTCAGCTAAATGGCCCCCCGCAGCGCGCGCTTGAACAGCTGTACGGTGCTCCCGGAGGCTGTCGTTAATGCACCTACCAGTCGGCCCGATATAGCATTTTCCACAGGATAGAGGCACTTCGTACACAACACCTTGTTTGCAACAAACAAACTGCGTCCCATGCCTCTTAGCAAAGCGATTGCCCTTTTCCTCGCCGTTCACCGCGAAGCACATTTGTGCTAGTTTATCGGGGGCGGAGAGCACAACGTCGGCACCACATTTTCCCGCAACGTTTTTACGGCGGTGGGAGAAATTGTGCACGTAGGGGACGACCACAGGCCTCTTTGCTTTGCGAGGTTCATCTCGCCCTTGACGTCGTGCCCCTGACTTGACGTGACGCAATAGGCTTTCCACCACTGATGCTATTACTTTCCGAGGGAAGCCCGCATCTTTAAAACGTGCAACTTGGTGCTGAACCCCATCAGCGACTAGGTGCTGACATGATTTCTCGAGGGCACCGCAAAGACAGCTAACGCCAATACCCCTTTTCACTATCTTCGAATGAGCTGAACTATAATCCAAATTGCCTTTTTTGACCGCGGCCTATACGCCCAACACACTTGTGTTCCACTGAAATTTATACACACATCGAGGAACTGCAAGGACCCATCATTTGGTAATTCGTGGGTAAAATTCAACCCGTCCGAAAACTCTAGGAATGTTTGCGTAAAGGTCTTGACTAAACGGTTTACTTCTTCTGGCTCACCGACCTGGTAACAACCGTGTAATCATCGACATACCTAAAAATCTTTGTTATCTTAGCCGTGTCAATATGCGTCTCAATATACCTGTCACACTTTGCTAAAAACACATTACTTAAAACCGGTGCAATACACGACCCGATGCAGACGCCTTGTTTCTGGATAAAAGATTCCTTGTTAAAAGTGACAAAAGTGGCAGACAGATAAAATGACAGCAATTCTAAAAAGTTACCTACGCGGTGCCCTCAAGAAGTCATGTCAGCACCTAGTCGCCGATAGTGTTCAGCACCAAGTTGCACGTTTGAAAGATGCCGGCTTCCCTCGGGAACTAATAGCATCAGTGGTGGAAAGCCTATTGCGTGACGTTAAGTCAGGGGCACGATGTCAAGGGCGAGATGAACCTTGCAAAGCAAAGAGGCCTGTGGTCGTCCCTTACGAGCACAATTTCTCCCAGCGCCTTAAAAAGGTTGCGGGAAAATGTGGTGCCCACGTTGTGTTCTCCGCCCCCAATAAACTAGCACGAATGTTCTACGCGGTGAATGGCGAGAAAAAGGGCAACCGCTTTGCTAAGAGGCATGGTACACAGTTTGTTTGTTCGAAACAAGGGGTTGTGTACGAAGTGCCTCTATCCTGTGGAAAATGCTATATCGGACAGACTGGTAGGTGCATTAACGACAGGCTCCGGGAGCACCATACAGCTGTTCAAGCGCTCCCTGCGGGGGGCCATTTAGCTGACCATTGCCGCCACTGCCGCGGCATTCAACAATGTGTTCCACTTTACGAGAAGACACAAATATTGCGTTCTTTTAAGGACCAAGCCAGCCGTGAATTGTTTGAAGCGTGGCGCATCATGAAAGGCGGTAATACGTGTGTAAGCACGGCGTGTATTTTTTTGTCAAAAAAAGAAATAGAGTATCTGAATGCGAACTTGCCACGTGTGTAACGGAATGCACAACTTGACCCTGTCATGATTTTTCTTTGTATTTTGAGCATGTTCACGCATGCGCGCTCCTGTATATATATTTCGATACGTGTAGTAAAAATTCAGATGATGTCTAGCGCTAGTCCTGTGTGGTCTCTACTTTTGTCCTGTTCTTACCGCGCTACTTAACCATGTTTGACAGTTCGAACCAACTAGCCCACATTTACGGATTGACGACTATGCATTTTGCCTGCGTTGCGCGCGAGCTCTCTCATGTTAATCTCGGTGTCTTAGTGATTCCCATTGCAACATTATGATTTCGTGTAAGCCTTTTATGCCACATGTCGGGCAGCGTAATTTGCAAACCTAATGACCCATTGTATTTTTTTAACAAACAAAATTTGAAACCTGTGTTAGCGTTCGCCAACCGAGGCATAGCAGCAACGGCGGGCCTGATACCACCGTTTGTTTATCTCTCCGTAATAGGCAGCTGCTGCCCCTGGTTCTAATGTTTTTCTAATATAAGCTTTAATTATCGAGGATTCAAGTTCGCAAACATAAATCTGCGAAGAGAGGGCCCTTACGACACTTTCACGTTTCTTAATGTAACACTACGATACAGCCAGACACGGACAAAGGGCTGTGCATTTTTGAAAAAGGGGACAAGATTGTGTGAGCCGCCCTTCCAACGTACTCTCGAGGACGAAAATCGAGCTCATTATAGGCTAGCTAATGTTATACATGTCGTGAAGCACATGACCTGTAATATAGCGCGATTTTGACATTTTTGTCCTAAGGTCGGAAGAAATATAATTACGCATTCCAACAATCGTTTAGGTTATTTCAGAAGAACGTATTGCTGGGTTTGTGGTTGAGGTCCTAGAAAATGATCACTAGAGGTAAAGAAAGAGCATACGAGAAAGAGAAAAGTGGACAGGGAGATGCGCAATACTTCCTTTTGCTTAACCTTGTTGGAGAGGTATCTCAGCTGCACATTGCTATTGTCACGTAGCCAAAGACGACGAACGTTTGTTCAAGAAAATAGGTTCCCTGGGCCGAGCTTGTGCTCCGCTAAACTCACTCAACATTTATGCATCGTCGAAGCAGTGCACTAAGGGACGTCCGCGGACTCGCGTCATCAAATTAAATCTATTGGTGTTTTCCTTGCGACCATTTTTATTTCGTCTTTGATCCTTCAACAACTACGGCACCATATCTATAACACCGGCGATAAAAGATTTAAATTCTATTTTGGTTACCGCCGGCGCTAAAGTCTTCCTATCAAATTACATAGCCGGCGCGGCATACAAATGCAAGAGACAGAAACGCGCGCTTTAATTTCAAGCTAACTACGACACCTCGGTGCGGCCAGGTCCAGTCACCAAAACTCAAAAATAGATAAACCAGACTGTACATTTCACGGCATTACCCATCTAGAATCGCATCGACCAGATCCTAAAACGTACACGTTTGTACAAGCAATAAAAAGTCAGCATCATGCATTGTAGGGCTTGAGGAGAACCACCCGGATGGTTTAGCTTGCCTTGTGTCATTGTAATGTGCTCGAGTCACCGTCCGGGCCGCGTGTTCTCAAAACATATCCCGTAGGGGCCCAGGCCGATCACACCCGCCAGGCAGCGCCGCAGCACCATGACGTCAATTCCTCTGTATGCGCAACTTCATGCGACGTGGATTTTTTCTTGTTACCCCTTTCCCTCGTTTCGTCTGCATTGCGCGCGGCGGATGGTTTCGCTCCATGCGTGGGGCTGCCTGGAGCTCTGGGGAAGCTGACGCACGCTTGATAGAAGCTAACTATTTGTACCTGAGCCCCTGAGCTCTCCGAGCTCTTCTTGCGAGCCTACAAGTTGACGCTGACCTCCCGTCGTATTCCTAGATAAGTGCTCAACTCGGTGCACTAAGTGCGCGCAGGGTATACCTACTCGGCGGTTAGGTACAGCCTGCTGACCGATTTCACAAATCTTTACGAATAGTGAAATCTCGATACTGGAGCCGAGGCCAGTAGCCGTCCTCGTACACTCCATCCATGGTTTGCTTCACACCCTTGTTACCATCGAGGGCTCATAGTCAAACTGTGACTGCCAGTTTTTCTCCTTCTCTTTTCAGTGTAACCGATACCACCGATAAAGAACGCCATTAGTATTCAAGACCTCGATCGATGTTAACTTTGATCTTTCCACCTATTCACCGAACAACATTCGGAGCGTAGAGTCCGGTTGTAGCGAACATACGTCACCAGTGTCTCTCTGCAACGGGGTCTCTCTGCAACGGAAGGTACTTGCGGAGTTTCCTTCTTGGAGCACTGCATTTTGTTGCGTTTGTGAGTGCGTGAATTTTCTGCGTTGCTACAGCTGGCGAAGAAGACGCCATGTTCCGATTCCGACCACGCTGATCTTCTTGGAAGCGGCCTGCTGCAAGTGCCATGCTCGATATTATCGGTTCCTTTCTTGAGACATATTGCGCCTCTTTCTATAGCAGTTCATTGGCGTGGTGAGATCACCAGCGCCTTCGTTATTTACGATGAGATTGTAGAGGGGTTATACATACAGGACGCTAAGACGCAGCGGAGAAACACTGAAACTTCATCTCAACTTCTGCTTCCGGTGGTATCAAGTGTGGTCGGTGCAACACGTACACTGTGCAGGTGCTGCCCCTAAACTTTGAATCGGGAACGAGCGAGCGTTTCACGATAGGCGTGCTGCAGCCAGTGTCCCATAGAAGGACATCAGACTCCCTTCAAGAATTCTACCGGACGTTGACATTCCCTACAACTAAGTTGGCGTGTTGCCTTCAGGAAATAGGCATAGCTTGTGGTTGTCGACAGTTGTTGGACGTTTCTACAGGAGAGTTCTTTGGTGCAGTAAATCAGCTTGTTGCTGGACTCTCATTCTCGGGACTTATGCAGCAGGCATTCTTCTTGCTTTTCAGGCGGGAACCCGGCAACTTCGCCGAGCAGTGAGCTGGACGATGGCCCTGCGTTTTCAACAACAAGCAGTGACGCCTCGTTTTGGGAAGCTGTTGAGCAGGAGCCCCAGAAAGGTTAGGTAGCTTGTCATTCTCCTGTTCTTGGATTCTTCCCTAGTTTGTTAGATCATGAGCTCGAAGGTAGTGGACAGTTTTGTGAAGTTGGTTCAGGTAATTCCAGCCCAATTCCTTCAAGAAAACGGCCAATTTTCAGTGAAAGTAGTTCTGCCAGCATTACGCCTCGAAGTGCGGAGTATGACTGCTCATCTTGGCCATTTTCTGCCAGTTGTTAAAGTGTTAAAGTAGCCTAGAAAATGACCCGCATAGTGACGAGCCCTCTCAAAGGTATGCCGACTCGAATCCTTATACTTGCACCGGTACCCGTCCTGAAGCTCTGAAGAAGGGTCTTCTTTAGCTTAGGGTAATCCATTGCATCCTCAGATAAACTATAGCCGACAGCACTGAAGTCATCTCCTGTCAAGTAGAGGTGCGCTGGACAGGCCAAGCACCCACCCATATCTCTCAGGGTTGGCACACCGACTGGTTGGCACTCGCTCTACATACTAAATTTATTCATCGAGTACGTCTGGTTCCTAATTGAAGGGGGATGAACTTCAGGGCCGTAGACCCCATGAGCGGAAATAAAGCAGTGTATAGCCTGCTGCATTGTTGGAGCCGGCTGCATTGTTGGAACTCGGGCTGGAACTCTCCGAACCATGCTGAAGTCACAAATTATGTCCAACACGCCCAACGCGAAAACGAACCACATTCCTAACAAGAGTTCAAAAGATAAAGGCCGACAGCTGACGCCGTTGTGAGCTGGATGGTGCAGAGGGTAGACCACGATGAACCACTGAGGAAAGGCCTCAAACTCGATTGAGCGTGTTGATAACCCAAAAACATTGCCGGCCACGCGAACATTTTGTTCGTGGCCTAGGCCGATAATGCAGCAGCCGGAGCTTAAAAAGTCGACGCGCGCGTCTGTGCCTGGCCGGCCTAGTCATCACCCACGAACAGAGAGACTGTTGAGACGCCGCGGGAAGAGTCCTACGGGAAAAACGGTAACCGGGTGGCAGCGTGGGGTCTTACGCGACAGTTTCTCGACGGGTCCCGGTCTTCTACGCAGGTACAGGCCTGCATGATCCTGTAGCGACACAATCTACATCGTCTGCATCAGCACCACGATCATCATCAGTGGACTGGACTGGCTCGTGAGCAGTTCCACTTGTAGAAAAGCAGACTCCGTTGGTGCAATGGAGAGACTTGCTACATTAATTTAGGCCGTGTAGACCTAGCCAGAACGAGCGGCCGCCAGCTGCTGACTCAGCGTTCTATCTCTGTCCCGTGGAACTGCTCACGAGCCAGTCCAGTGCGCTGATAATGATCGTGGTCTTGATGGGGACGATGTCGATGGTGTCGCTACAGGGCTCCTCCCTTAGCACATAGGGCATTAAGATGAAAAATTACACCATCTTCCCGTAGGAGAACCCTGAGTAGTCTGCGAAGCAGCCGTGGGGTGGATTCAAGTGCCCATTAGTTTTCAGTTCGTCGTTTCTGTGAGGTTGAGGGCTGTAACTACCGCTATAATTACCGTTTGGTTCCCAGGGTAACTACCTCACTTTTCAGTTACCGGAACTACGACATTGAAAATTGCGTTGACCCCACGGCTGTTTCGTATACTACTCAGGATTCCCCTACGGAAAGATGGTGTAATTTTATTGGAGGAGGGTGGGGGTGTTTGAGTGGAGAGGCATTAAAGAGAGAGAGAGAGAGACGTTGTAGGTGGTATAAGTTTGTCTTTATGTATTCATTATCATTATCGTTTCCGGGAGGTTGAGGTACGTAGCTACCGTTATATTTACTGTTTGGTGTCCATGGTAAACACCACACTTTTCACTTACCTGAACAACGAAATGAGAAATTGCGTTCACCCCATGGAATTTTCATATACTACTCAGGGTTCCCCCACGGGAAGATGGTGTAATTTTATTGAAGGGTGGGCGTGGGGGTGTTACAGTGGAGAGGCAATAAAGAGAGAGAGAGAGAGACATTGTACGTGGTATGAGTTAGTCTTAATTTATTAATTATCATTATTATGTTCAACGTAGGTGCCGTCGAGCTGTGGCTGGCGTTCCGTTTTGATTATGACCGCCTGATGGTCTGTGAAATGTAAAGTCAAGGGCTGTTCGAGTGGATGAACCCTACAGTTGCTGAAGATGAGGCCGATTCACGTTCCCCGGATGGTTTTTGGCTGCTTGTAATCAAGGCCCGCCGAGACTCGCCGTCGCACCCTGCTGCAGGTGACGATCAAACGTCGAAGGCGCGTGAAGCGTGCTCATCTCATGGCGGCCCAGGAAGACGCCGGCAACACTCTCCCTCCAGAAGCCACTGAAGGGATCGGGCGTTCAGCATGCCGAGCATGGACACTGGGGGTGTGGATGGCGCAATAACGACAACGACAAGGAAGGGGCATAGACCCAACCATGAGATGTTTCCATTCTAAAACTGTGGACATAGGTAGCGCGACTACGGCAGTGCGAAGGTAACTGTAGTGGGTGACGGTGGGCGGTGATAGGGCGAGGACTTAGCGGAGGTACAGCGGTAGCGTCTCCCAGAGGATGGATTAGCTTCAGAGGCTGTACGCTCACGTGGTTGAGCCAAAGGGTAGCCTCAAACTTGAAGAACCATCCTTTGAGGTTGTGTGGTTTGAACGCTGGTATCGGCGGGTCCCCCCACGTCGCCATGTGGGTGCGCCGCAGACCGGGTATAAGGCTCGGAACTTCCGGGTCCCCACTTGTAGGAACGCAGACTCGGTTGGTGATGCTGCTGAGGCTTCCTACATTTATTTAGGTCGCGTAGGCCTGGCCAAAACGAGCGGCAGCCCAGCTGCTGCTTCGACATCCCATCTGTGTCCCGTGAAACTGTTCACGAGCCAGTCTAGTCCAGTGATGATGATGGTGGGGCTGATGGGGCCGATGGCGATGGTGGCGCTACAATCATTCACCGCGTTCCGATAGCAATATTTTCGTGAGTTTGCAAACACTCCTTAGCACGCAGCTCAACCGGGCCATTCCTGTTCCCCAGTTTTCTCCCCGCCTGCTTCTGGCGATCCCTTCCTTGATCTTTTTCATCATCTTCGACCACCGATGCGCCTGCCTCGTTTGCTATTGCATTTTTGCGGCACAGTAATCTCAGTCATCATATTATTAAACTAGCGCATTGATTGGGTTGTCGTACGGTCTCGTTCGTATTTCAGGTGTTTTTTTTTCTCATCGCGGGCGCTTCAGAAGCCAGGCATCATCTTAAGGAGCTTGCGGACAAGAGAAGCGACGACCACTGCCATTACCCCTCGTATAAGAAACCCTATTGTCTGGTCGTTGGTAATTTTGTGGCTCCTATGGCGAAAAAGTTGCGCCATTTCATCAACAAACGCCGGCACGGTTTTATTGGGATGCTTTCCGCACCAAGTGCTCGGCCCGTTCCTTGCGTACCAGAATCGTGAACTTGTCGAAAGCGGAGTCTTTAATAGCTCCTTGTAGTCATGGTGCGCTTGTGGTTCTCCAACCAAATGCGAGCCGAGTCTCATTCTTTCAGATAGAAGAACACTTACCTGAGTGTTTTCTCGTTGTTTAATAGGATAGAGGTCTTGATCCGCTCCTGGTATTCCAGCGATTTTTCAGGATCTTCTGAAGGTGACACATGAATGATGGTGGCATTCGCGGTTGCTTCGAAACTACAGGAGCACTGACAGCGCTGGACATCGTGGCTGCGTTGGTCATGGCACCCGTCGCGATGTGTTCCGTCTTCAGTTATGTGGTAGTAGCCAAACTCCAGCTGGAGGCTTTCTGTCAGCGGTTGGCAAGAATTGGGTTTGGTTGACGGCTTCAAGAAGGTTTAAGGTTTGCGTGTGCCTCTCATCCACCATATGCCAGGCAGCCATTAACGACCCAGTTTTCTTAGAGGAAAGAAGTTTATTGGAGCATTGTTGTGCTCCGTTAGACTTAAAGAATATAGAAGCGACGCATAAGCGTTAGCGAATCAAATGCCGGGGAGGTTTGTCGTGCGACCATTTATGCTTCGTCATTTATCCTTCTATAACAATCGCAACAGATCTAGTACATTGGCCATTAAAGTGGACCAGTCTATTTTTGTGAAGACAGGTGGTCTATTCTGCATAATTAATTGCATAGCCGCCGCGTCATACAAAAGAAAGAGAAGAATCACGCCTTTAAGTTTTACTCAGATAGCAAAACTTGGCGCGGACACATTCTATCAGCGTAGAAAACAAATAACCTGAGAGTACAGTTCGCGGCAATATTTTTCTACAATAACCTCTATTTGCAGAAACGAGGCACATGAATACGTTCGTTTCTTGCCCCTATCACATGGAACATATCTATAGCACAGATAGTTTAGGCCATGTAGTGCGTTTTTGTCTTTGATTTGCTTCGAAATGTTTTAGGAGAGTGGGACCCACCGACTTAGTAAAAGTGGCGGACAGCGGCATGGTAAGTAAGTAAATTGGAAACCAAGAAAGCCGCAAGCGTTCAAAATGAGCCACCTAAAATGCGAATTTCTTCCGTTAACGCCCGCGCAGAGGAAAAGAGGGCGACACGTTCCTTGAAACACCAACCCGCGGATTTGCGAAACGTGTGCCGGTGGCTTCCGGCACAAGAGCCAGCGAGGAGTCGGCAAGGGCATACAAAATCCAAGGAGTGCGGATTTACTACAAGCGTTCGAAAACTATAGGTTATCTCCTCGCCGCTATGAAGGCTGTGCGAAAAGGATCAAAGCGGCCGGAGGTGTTTACCATATTCCGCGCGTTTAGTGCTCTTATTCATTAGAGGAACCATAAATCTACTGCAGCCACTAATGAACCCATGAACGACATCCGCAAACAAATAGAGAGCGCAGCGCCTTCACCAACCACTGCGAGGAATCGCACCGCATCATTCACGTTGCCGCAATGGCTGTCCTCGTTAGCGAAACAACATGGAGGAAAAGCCTTTAACAAGAAAATTAAGCGAACTCCACTAAGCTTCAATTTGTGGCCCCGAACTCTGGTGATAGTGTATACGAAGAGGCACCAACCACTCTGAAAAATATAAGACGCCATTTCACTGTGGCCCCATTCGCCAATTAAAATAAGCCAAGCTGGCTCCAAGACATCAGGTGGTTCAAAAGTCTGTGCGAATGGTTAGAATACGTAGTTTTTTTTTTCATTTTTAACTTCTGATCCAAACAGAAGTCCGTGAAATGTATACCTTCATACCAGAGTGACGTGTACTGCGACTATATTTTTCGGGTTCTTTTTGTGCTTTATTTTTTTCTAAATATTGCTTGTTGTATTTTAAATTCTCGGTAGAGTCTCAGGTCACTTGTAACACTCTCTATACAGTGTCTGCACAGTCTCGCGTCTCTTGCCGGGTGATATATTTTCCAAGTGTTTCTCAGCAGAGTGTCTAAATCTTTCGTGGGAGTGTTTTTGGGCGCTGTTTGGTGCCCACATATGTAACAGGTGGTTCCCCCGCATAATCTGCATTACAGAAGTTGTAGGGGGCGTTTCCACGGCATTCTGTGAGAAGCTTGCTAAACTTCTGATCGGACTTTTAGATGGTGAACTTGGGAATAGAGGATACCTGGCCACCGATGAGTTTAGACCAACATATTTACTTGACCCTCAAATTTGCCTGTACTTAGTGCGTCGCTTTGTAGGAAATATGCAAAGTGAAATATTGCATGCACGCTTCCGAAGAACAATAATAGGGAGATTTCCGGTACGCTTAGCTTTTCCTCCCCATCTGCATGTTTCTGTTGGCCGCACTCGCCCTTATCTAGAACGACATGCATGAATAAGTCATAAATCTGATTGCTGAATGAAATTTTCACTGATCTGCCAGCAATAAAATTTAGGACTTGCGCTGCAGCACAGCCGCACATCTGCGTCGTCACCTCCCAAGTGACTGAGCCGAGGAGCTTGAGGGTGCCACTTAATGGCCGGCATTGAAAGGTGTAAATTGAGAGGTAACTTAGTTGATGAAGATTAAAATTCATCATTTAATATAAGTGCGAAATGAAACGTTACTACCAACTGAATTGCATATGGCTCGTTGTGCGTCTGACAGACATGTCATTTAATAAAGGGCGCGTAATGGTGCTCCATTGGAAGCTAGAGTGGGAACGAACTTAGCTCTAGACTGTGCTGATGTAGCTTGTGAACTAAAATTTTACAACAGGGAAGGCCTGTTTAGGCCTCCCGATATAGTACAACTAGAGAACTCTATGAAGTTTTGGCCACGCAGATATTGGGTGCACAGTGCTTTTGCTTGCGCTCTCCCGTTATTTGTAGAACGGTAGTGTCGCGTGTTAAAAACATCCGCTAGAAGGTATCGCGAGGAATATGTTTCTTCCTAGAAAATCTGGAAATACGCAGCGGAAACGCGCCAGATAGTTGGGCGAAGCCTGGGTTAACGTGCGTTTCTGTTTGCAAATGAAAATTTCTGTTAATTATAGGCGCCAGCTCGATTTTTTCCCTGATGCGTATTTTATTTTGCACTAATATTTTATTACGTATTTGCAGGTGTTCATAATTTTGCAGTTCATATAATAAGGAGGCAAAGATTTTCGTCATGTTTCTGAAAGTAGACACAACAGATAACCTGTCTTTGGCAGCAGGAACTGGACAGATATGAATGTACAGGCTGGTTTGGACGGCTTCCTGTAAACACAAAACTACGGTCTCCTGCATTTTTACGTCAATTTGACACAGAAAATAACATGAGAGTGTCGTCGCGTAACCACTCGAACGTGTACTGTGTGGTTTGGTTAAAAACATTGAAAAGTCTTCTAACGGTACTAATTGCGGAATTGTTCTCTACGCAAGAAAAGCGCTTTAAATAGGAAGAAAAATATGTTTGCGTTCAGACCGGAAGGAGGTCAGAGCATCCATTATATTTTTTTTTGCCCAAACAAGAAACCTGAGTTTTGGAAGACAATCAGGTAAGCGGCCTCCGAAAATTTTTTTGTTCCATCGTTTAGGGTTAGAGGTAAAAAAAGCTTAAGGCGTAGACTTCCGAAAAACTTTTTGGTTGCATGTAAACTAGGTGTCATCCCATATGTTCCAAAGAGAAGGAGTACACATTGTAAACATTCTGTGCAGTACTGAAACCACCTTCATCCTCTCAATAAAAATGATGCAACACAAGCAAAAACGTCTAGTGCAGTGGGTTTTCTGCGCTGAGTGCCCGTCTCGACATTTGGGAAAGACCAACCGTTGAGCAGAATGAATCGCACTACCCAAGACGCTGTACAAAACATAAAATGGAAAGCAGCACCACTGCGGAGTGCAGCGGGACAAGTTCCAAAGAAATGTTTTCGCCGAATCGCCCATCCTGTGTAACAAAACTAACGGCAGGACCAGGCTTCTCCTTTATTTGGGGAACCTTCACCGAACTCTGGAATACACGCGATAATAAGGCAAATATTGATGAACCGAATTTTGTAATAACTTTAATTCCTAATGAAATTTATACATCAGGGCAAATTCCACATCTGATGAAAATACTGCAGTCCGTCTAATACATAACCAAGGTTCTAAAAGCGATCGAGCTAATTAGACCAATTTCAATTTTTTCTCTTTTATCCCACTTAATGATAAAACATACTTCGGAAATTATGGTGAAGTTTTGCACAAAATATTCAACTCTTTCAAAGACTCAGTTCCGATATTCTAAGAACAAAAGAACCATTTTCCTTCTCGAAGAATTTATGATGTTGTTACTGCAGCTTTGGGCAGTAATCAAATAGCATTAGTTTTATTTCTTGATATGACTAAAGCATTTGACACAGTATATCATGCAATACTTATTAACAAGCTGAAACTAATAGGCTTTAGGGGGCAGTTTGCCAATTTCTTTGAAAATTATTTTATTACAGAAAACACGCGGTGAAAATTGGTAACACTATCGGTAACAAAATGACTGTAAGCTATGGAGTTCCTCAATGCTCTACTATCGGTCCTCTACTTTTCAACATTTACACAAATGGCTTAAATACGCTCTGTTTATCATCCGATTTGTATGAATGTGCAGACGACACTGCGTTAATTTATGTCCCCTCTTCGTACATACGTGGCGTCGAAGTTATGCAAGATGATATAATCAAGTTGTTAAGTTGGATGCCGAAAAACTATAAATTCGTAAACCAAGCAAAAACGAAAATTGTGTGTATCAGAAGTCATTACAAAGTGCTCTTTCAAACAATGATATTTTTCTACACACAAGAGACTGAGAAAACTGTTCTTGCTGGCCCTTAATGTATGTTAAGCATATAAAGTACCTAGGTATTTACATTGGTGATCACATAAACTGGGACGAACAAATTACGCAAATATGTCAAAAACTTAGAGCTGTGTCAGCATGTATTTATAAGCTGCGGGACGATTGCGACATACAAAACCGATACCAAGTGTACCAGTCTTTAGCTGAAAGTGTCATTCGATATAGAATAACAATATATGGGGGCTGTACTACAACCCGGCAAATGAAAATAAATTCTTCACAGAATATACAGGAACATAGTCCATGGAACACGATTGCATGACTTTAAAACTTTCGAGGTTACGAATGAATTTCAGATGTTAAACTGCACAAAATATGCAGCTATGGTATCCTGACTACTTGATATTACGACACCGAATATATATCCGCCGTGAAAAAGGACAGGTTACTGCAACAGACAGATTGCTACTACATCCCACGTGTTTTTACCAAATATAGAAAAAGAAAACGTAATTATTACGTGCCGTTTTTAATACCCTTCCTCTGGAACTAACTAACATATCCGGCTTAAAAATGTAAACATGACTATAAAGAAATGGTGCCTTCTTTCTTCATAATGTGCTAGGACACATTT
>JABSTR010001160.1:0-130000 GCA_013339765.2 Haemaphysalis longicornis
AACACCTGAAGGCAACGAAAACTGAGGCATCCACACAGTACGACACAAAAACAAAGGCAAAGCGCTGCACACGCCGTGAATGCGCCGTTACTACCAACGAAGAAAGAAGAGAAAACGAAGAGAGGGCTCTGGTATATGTTGCCAACAAGGTGGCGAACCCGCCGCGGTGGCTCAGTGGCTAAGGCGTGCGCTGCTGAGCACGAGGTCGCGGGTTCGATTCCCGGCTGCGGCGGCCGCTTTTCTGAGGAGGCGAAAAGCAAAAAGCCCGTGTGTATGAGATTTCGGCGCACGAAAGATCCCCAGGTGGTCAAAATTAATCCGGAGCCCTCCACTACGCGCGCCTCATCGCCTGCGTTGCGTCGGCGCGCTAAACACAACAATCAATCAACAAGGTGGCGAAATGGCCAAAACTAGCCTTTGATGGGAATTGGGTGCATTATTGCACTCTTTAGGCAACTTGAATTTCGGTATTCAAGCATAACACGAGGGTCGATTTCAGCTCGCAAAATTTGAGGGGAAAAAAAAAAAAAGAAAAACACTCTCGTTACAACCGAGTAAATACAGTACTATCACACGTGAAGCTTCATACAAAAGGAGTTCCTCGGGACCATGAAGACAAATAAAAGTCTGGTTCACTAGAAAGACTGATGATGGTGATGGTTTTGTGCCCTTTGTAATGGGAAGTTTTCTTTTTTGCACAATTGGTGGCAAAGTTTTGAAGACGGTGAAGTTCACTAGAACAGCGGCAAAAGTAAGAACATCTCGTTACTCTTTGTGTTACACTTTTCGATTCGGCAAAAGTAAGAACATCTCGTTACTCTTTGTGTTACACTTTTCGGATTTGGCTACCGCTGGCTGGCGACGGCATCTGCTGAAGCCATTTTTAAGAATGCACTGTTTCTCTAACGTTTTCTTTCACACACACACAAAAAAAGAAAAAACAGTTTTAACCCTTGTAAGACGTTCTTCTCTAAGTTGAAGACTTCTAAAATGTGAATGAATTTCTCTTTTTGGTCATGATCACCATCATGCCTAAGACATTTAATACCTTTGCGTTTTCCTGCCCAATTAATGACATTCGTTATCTTAAGGACTTAAACACTTGACGTCATTTTTCGTGTATGTGTGGCACGAGTATCAGTCGCCTTAAAAGCAATTTCCTTGACTTGCACAGCACTTGTCAATTCAATTTGTTTTGTCTCCGTTCCCTTTGTTTCAGGAAATCTTCTATTGTGATGCTGTGAGAGGCCATTAGCGAAACTGCCTTTACAGTCTATACATCACCAAAACGCTGTCCCAGTCAAATTTTTATCCCAGGAAATAAAAGCTGAACGATGCCAGTCTAGGGGATAAGGTGGTCAAGGAACGGCTGTCCACTGCTGCAATGCCCGACACTCCTGGGCACTCAGTGTAGTACGTGCATTGTCGCGATGAAGGCACCAATCCACCTCGGATCTGGTTGCTTCCATCGAATGACCTCTACAGTTTTACTTAGAAACAAGTATGATTGTAAACTTGATTCTGAAGAATAGTACAACGTAAATTCCCTTGGATATTATAATGAATAAAGATGCTGGCTGTTCGCTTTCAACTCGAAAGCATATTCAAAGTTTTAAGCGTTGCAGAAATGGCTTTCCTATAAATAAAAAAAAAATGTCTCAAGGCTGTTTTCAAGTCAATCTCCAACTGGACAGACGATCTGCCCGCCACAAAGTGTACACAATCTAAAAACATTGTAACAAACTTATACGACGTTCAATCAACTGACACGACGTAACAATGGCCCGTTTTTGTCACACGGCCGCAGACGCGAACGGTATGTTCGTTTCCGTCGCCGCTTTCCAGACGAACAATCACCACGCGAAACGGACAGCGGGCCATCGAACACGCCTCTCACCTTCACATTCGGGCACAGCAGTAAATGCTCGTCGCCTTTGCACGAGTGGAAACTGGCGCCGCAGTCGAGCTTGCAATGCACGATCGGGCAGCTCGCTCTCTTCTCCGTCCGCGCGGAGCATTTCGTGATGCTCACGCAGTTGATGCAGTGCGGGTGTATAGGGTCAGCGTCGTCTTCCCAAGCCATAAACCTGCGACGCGAGACAACAAAACTGCCGCGCTGTAAACAATGCGACAAAGGATTGAGTGTCAGCGGCACCCGACCCGCATTACCGCATCGTCACGGCCGGAATGAAACCCGATTTGAAACTCGACACCGCGAAAATCGGACGAACCAGGCAGAAAGCCAGCGGCCACCGTTTCTAGGGCTGTCACTAACGCAGTCAAAGTAAACCTCTGACGCGCGTGGGCGAAGTCATCGCCGAAGAGTGACATTTGAGAGCGACCAGCCAACCACCATGTTTTTGCCGGAGACAAAAAAAAACGGTCGTGAGGAGACCGATGACAAACAAGAGCCGTCACGAACCTTGTCGGAGAAGAGACAGCGCCAGCGAGCAAAGCGACGTGCTTGTTGTATGCGCTTAATTGTTACGGCACCGACAAAGCGAAGCGAATTAATGGCATCGCAAGCCGACAACAAGCTGAGAAAGTTTGACAAAGGATGAAAACACCACACACACAGCTGATGGCACAGCGTTGCCGGGCGCCCGCGAGAAACGCCGCTGAACTGGCTAAACGGCTAAACTTGGCAGAAGACAATGCCCGTGACGGGAGCGGTTGTCATGACGACGAGCCAGCCTGTTCGCGCCATTTTTGAAACATCGTTTTCGGTGGACCCCACATAACTCGAAAAACGCAGCTGTTCATGGATCAGCTTCCGTTTCAACGCATTGCCATGATTTCAACGACCGGATCTTCACTATTATTTTCAAGGCTTCAAGTGTTGGAGCCTTAAAACATGCTTCGAAGTGCAAAGAAGGGAAATGATGATGAAAAACTTTTATTTAGTATCAATCAATGGGTTTTTTAAAACCCTTGCTAGGAGTCGGCCCGTATCCCTTTGGACTTGACCGCTGTCTGAGCTTGACTGATGATTTTCCGTTGGGTTTCTAGGTCTGAGCTGAGCATCAGAGCCTCCCATGTGTCTATGGTGTGTGTGACGTCGTGTATCTGTGGGCACGCCCATATCATGTGGACCATGCTTGCCAGGCTTTCTCAATGTTTGCATTTGGGTTTAAATTGACCTGGGTAGAGTTTACTAAGCAGTAGCGGATTCGGGTAGGTTCCAACCTGTAATTTTAGATGCGACTGCATCTCATTCACTCGCCTTGTCCCTCCACACAGCGTTGTCCCTCCACACCCCTCCCCCTACACTATAAAAAAAAAAATAGTTAGCGGCGCCCGGTTTCGACCCCACGACCCTGTGGGTGGAACGCGAGGTACATGGTGCTCTTCCCACTGCGCCACAAAACCTAGACAGAATCAAATGCTACGAACGAGCCTTATATCCTTGACTCATTCAAACTACGTCAAGAAGCTACTGATACAACGCATGATGGGGCAATGATTAACACTTGCAATAAAAGAAAAGAAGCTCCCACTTACAGCAACAATGATGGAGTAAAGGTCGTTGCGACAGCGAAGCCCCAAGCATACCACTTAGAAAGACTGACCAAGATTGGCCAATAAAACATAATAATAATCATAAAACATAATAATAATCATCATAATAATAAACATAAACATAATAATAATCATACGCGTTCCCGACACGTTTCACGCGATTTCAGAATCAATCCAACGGAAACACCAAGTGAACCCCACGATGCGTCGCATCTACACAGGGTTCCCCTCGCGGGGAGGCGGGCGCAATTTTTCGCCAGATTGCCTGTTCCTTCTTGCTAAGTTTGCGGTCTGCGTCCGGGTATTCTTTTCTTGTTAACCTGTAGTATTGCATTATTTCTCGGTAGGTGAATATCCTGTCTTTTTCAGACAATATGTGTCCTGTGGAAGGGGCGCCTGAGCCTGTCCGGAAAGTGAGTCCTCGGGCGAGCTCGTTTGCTCCTCCATTGCCTCTGAGAGCCTGATGGGCCGGGGTACAGATTAGTAAAACCTGATGGTCCATTGGGTTTTTTGCAAGGATTCTGACCGCCTCAGCTGATATTCGTCCTCTGTTATAATTGTTTATGGCGTTTTTGGAGTCGCAGATAATTACTTTGGTATTTTTGAACGTAGCTGCCAGCGCTATCGCCACTTCTTCCGCCGTTGTGACAGACATATTTCTGATCGTGCAGCATGCGCGTATACTGCAAAGACGGTGGAAGGCTTGGGGAGCGGAATGTGTGTTGAGGCGCGGAAAGAAAAGAAAAAAGAAAAAGGTGGGTAGCCATCTCATTAAAAAAATTCCCCGCATTTCCCCGAGGGGAAGAATGTGAAAGTGCGAATGCACGAGTTGAATTTGCGCGGTTCGGTAATGTTCTCGAAAGAGAGATCACACACACACACACAACTACAAAGAAAGAAAGATGCATTTATTCACAGACACCTATTTGTGTTGTCGTTGTACTTGATTGCTAGAGCGGATCTCAGCTTTGAAATTTCGTGTCAGTACTCCTTTAAGCAGGTGCATTAGCCCTTCTCACGCCCGATTCTTGGCCAATTCCCCCACGTGGGTATGTGCCATGTCAGCGGCCAGGCAGCGCGCGCCCATCTCCCCCCGCTGCCAAGGGAGACGAGGAGATTCCTGGCCAATCCCCCCCACGTGGGTATGTGCTATGTCAGCGGCCAGGCTGCGCGCGCCCATCTCCACGTGCGCGGACATCGCCGGTGGACGCAGGTTCAGGGTCGATTAAGAAGTGCATTGCACTTAAAAAGACCTCCGTCGCATGCCCCCGCGCGAGGGGCACGAGTAAATGCAGAGCATTGGGGGTGGTCACGTGGCGTAGGTTGTGGTAGTTGGCGGTGGTAGTTGTATTTGTTGTTGTCGTAGGGGTTTGGTAGTTGGGTTGCGAGACGACCAGAGAGAGAGGAGAGAGAGAGAGAGAGAGAGAGAGAGAGAGAGAGAGAGAGAGAGAGAGAGAGAGAGAGAGAGAGAGAGAGAGAGAGAGAGAGACGTAAGTACGTAACGTGTTATTTATTGCCATCGTTTGCACCCCACCCTCTCTGCGGGGCAATCGGTTAGATCTGTAGTCCGCCGTCGGTCCAAGTGCTTCGCAGTCTCTGCCCCGAGCAATCTGGGTCACTCCAGTGGGGGCGGGGGCGCACGTTTCTTTGACGATGCTCGGCTCCCGGTTGAGGTCGCCCACGTGACGAACGCAAGAACAGAGCGCAGGAGTAGAATGGAGTGAGCCGCGCCGATACCCGCTTTATATTCGTAGCGCGCGCAGTAGAGGGAGAAGAGGTAGCACCTGCTCCTGCAACGCCTCTTTCAGCGCCAGAGCACGCGCATGCGCGCCCGCACCTGTTGTTGAGAGCCAAGAGGAGCGGGGGAGGGGCGCACGTGCTGGCAGGCTGCGGACGCCGATCGCCAACGGACGGGTGACATCGTGAGTTAAAGAAATGCTCTGCATTTAAAAGAGCCTTTGCGCGAGTGACAAGGCGTTCGCGGTTCGGGACCCGAAAGCTGGAAAACATTTCTCTGGGCAAGGTCTGGCTTCGAATCCCTGTATTTTTGGGGACATGCCTTACAGCTCAAAGAAAAGGGCTAGCGAAACGTCCCCAGTAAGCCGGAATGGCCAGTCCGTCCCAGTAGGCCGGTGCATTATGCACGCATTATTGCAACACCGCCAGTTAAATCGCGTCCGAGTTTGTCGTGCAACTTTGCTGAACACCCACGCACAATGTGCCATTCATGCACATATCAAGACCCAAGCCTAAGCTTCCGCTTAGTTGAATAAAGTTTAAGCCCCTGTATAAACTGCGTGGCAGTGACACTGCCAGGGCCGTAGCCAGAAATATTTTTCGGGGGGGTTATGGATTTTGGAAAGGGGCTAGTTTTGCTGAAAGCAACAGTAAGTATTGCTTACGGCCTGCCTGGAAAAGGTTTCGGGAGGGGTTCGAGCCCCCAAACCCCCCCCTCTGGCTACGGCCCTGGACACTGCTACCCAAGGCCGGCCGCTGAACCCACAGCGTGTTTGTTGCAGGCAATAAGTGTGCGGGAATAACATTTAAACGACGTCAAGCTACCAATTGTCTTGAAAAGCACGATCTAGAAAAAAGGCCACACCGATTAGGCTTGATTTTTTGGCTCTTCAGCTTTTATTTCAGTCACCAAGGATGCTGGAGCCGGCATCACTTGGGCGCACCCTTGGGTCGAAGCCCCCTTCCAAGACCCAGCAGCCTGGGGTCCTTTCTCCAGCGTGGGATCCTGTCCCAGCTTCGAATGGGCAGGACACCGCCAGCCCTGCCCAAATAGACAGTGTGGTATTCGCCCTCTCCGTCGGTTTCATCGTCACTGTCATCGTCACTCTCGTCTCCGTCGCTTTTTGCTGGGCGCCCCGGCTGAAAAATGCAATAACGTTTGCTCTTGAAGTAGGCGCAAAAGTGGGCATATTATATTTACCATTTATGAACGGGTCGAAGATCTCCAGCACATTCACGGATCAATGGTCCCATTGTAGAACATTTGCATAGAAGCAAGAGCCGCATAGCGGCAAGGGCTGTCCTCTGGCAGCCAAGGACTTGATAATCGTCGAGACCCATTAATGCCTCCTCCCCACGACGTAATCTTCAAAATGAATACGTTTAACCTGATGTTACATACTTCAACGCCAAGAAAGGCTTCAGTCACAGCGGAAATCACATGTCAGTTATAAGCACTTTTACAATGGTCATACGTAGTTGTATGCAGTGTGATAGCGGAAATTTCCGTTTAAAACAAGACGAGAAACCGACATCACGAGTATTAATAACTGTGCCTTGAAAACAAAATGGCCTTGTAAATACTGTGCACAGCACTTTAACATCGCAGCTGTTGTTGCTGGCCGCAATGTGTGCGGCTTATCAGAAAATCCTGGGTCATAGTTGCTCCTGACATTTACCACGCACGTGAGCACGCGCCTTACGACGAGCGCCCGGCGTCATCCAGGCTTTCGCCTGGCGCTTGCAAAAATATGCCAAGAAAACAGTTCACCTGCGTCCACACCTCAAGGGGGGATCACAAGACAGCTCGCGCTACAGACGCCCAGTTCGAAAAACTGGTTGCCGCTGGTTCTAGAGCGTGCTGACGCGTTCCACTTCGAGTGAAATGTGAAAGCATGCGGACAAAACTATCCGGTCCCGCCAGTCATGCAAGAGGAAGACAATGATATAGATGGATATGACGAAGACTACTACTACCACGGTGAAAAGCGACGGCGAACATGTAAATAAACCATTCCAAACCTAATTCAATGTGTGGCAGTGTCTTTCAGTGCTTATATAGAAATAAATCCACCAGCTTCGCGGTGGTTCAAGCCTTGCGCGACGTAGTGCAACCTTCGCCAATTTTTCGTCTAAGCGTAACCCAATACAAATATGGCGCTAAAGACTGTAGACGCGACCTGCTAGGTGTCGCGACAGCTGCGGCAGGCGTTTGTCGCGGGTGCCGAAAACCATGTCACAGGCTTGCTGCTTGCGTGAAGTTTCATATATTGTCTGCGCATCATTGCCACCTGCATCAGCCAAGGCAATGTCTGAAGAAACTCAGGCAACGAAGCGTCAGATACGGCACCATTTCGCGGTTCGGCTGCTCCGCGGCGGCCGGCCATTAGTTCATCTGGAACCACATCCACATAACTCAGGAATTTAGAGGAGAAATATAAAAACCGTAAAACTCCGGTATACCCAAAGGCTTTAGGAAACAAAGGAACTTGAGTGGCGCCATGCTTAAGGTCTTGCGTCCAAGGTCACAGATGGAAGACCCACGTGGACGGTGTCCTTACCTCATTCTTAAATTTCGTGGGCTTCTCTTTCGATTCCTCTTCTGTGGGTAGCTGGCCAGCTGCGCCGGTCGATGGCTTCGAAGTATCCTGGACACGGGCGGCTCCTAAGGGGCTGGCACCGGGCACGTCCACGGCTGCGTTCGAGGGGACGTCGAGCTGCGCGGAGGACGGCCCCTTCTCCGGGTCCACATCCGTGTGAGACTTCCGGCAATGCTCGACGTGAAGTTCGTACCAGCCCTTCAGTATAACGTGCTCTGGGTCATAAGGGCAGGGGAGCAGCATTCCACCCGAGCCGGTGTTCGAAGCCATCTTTGCCACGAAGGAGGAAAAGGAAGCGCGCACGCGGGGGCACGCCGATCTGGCTTGGCTTGACTACTTGTCTTGAGGATGATAATGGTCACATAGCGCATAAGCAGAGGGGTGTGGGGAGGGCGGGTATGGGGCACTTTTGAACAGCCTCATAAGGAATCCAGGAATGCTGGGTTTACTGGGCCGAAAGCGTTAAGTGCCCTATGGTGCGAAAAAACCGGTGTTTTCTTGAAGTTCTGTTCCGGTACATGAAATGGCCGCCGCTTTGAAGAGAAAAAAAAACGCTTTCTGGGTCGTACAGGACAAAGCCGTAGCCAGGAATTTTTTTTCGGGGTGGGCCGGGGTTTATAGGTTATGGGAAGGAAAAAGTTTTGCCAAAAGGAACAGTAGCGGCGGTTTACGCGCTGCGTGAAAAAAATCAAAGCCCCTTTCATTAGAGAAAGATGGTTTAAACGCAAAGCTTTCTCCCATGCAACTTGAGTCAAAGTCGAAAATCCAAACTGCTTCGACCGTGTCGGAATGGCGCTATCGGATAGACGTCGGCTTCATAACGCCAGCGACCCAGGTTTGATTCCGCCCACGGGCAGGGTTTCAGTGCGCAGCACTTTAGCGCCCGCTACTGTAGTTTGACGGCGGCGTTAGCCTCGTTACCGAGCGAACGAAGAGAGAACCGAATACAGAAAGGAAACGGAGGATGAAAGAGTGGCGAAGGTGGGAGGGGGAGGGCGGTAAGACGAGCCAAGTTGAGGCCAATCCCCACACCAGAAGAGGAACAACAACAACAACAACAACGACGACGACTCTACTCGGCGGCGACGCCTGGCGGCAGTGTGAGGGGGAGGCAGTGAGACATGCTGGGCGGTGGCGACGCACGGAGAGATGACGCCATTGCAGCGCGTGCCGTCGTGCGCTCTAAGACGACACGTTCACTTTCTGAGACGCAGTTCGCGACGCCGACGCAGAGGCTTACCATCGCTGACACTTGCGCGGGAGGTTCAAACACGATTTACAACAGCGTGCTCGGCGGGGGCGACTCGCTTCGTGATAACGGCAGAGTAGCGGGCGCCGCCGTGCCCGAGAAGACTGCAGTTCTCGCTGCGCACAAATTTCGCATTGGGGAGTATAGTAATCATCACCCATTTTAAATGCAGAGCATTTCTTTAACTCACGGTGTCACCCGTTCTTGGCGTCCGTAGTTGTCCGCATCGCTCGCAGGTGCGCCCTGTCGGCGCGATCGTGGCGTGATAAAGGCGGTTGTCGGCGAGGCTGGAACGCGCTCATCGCCGCTCTATCTCGTCAGCCCCGCTCCTTCTCGCCTACTCTCCGCTCGCATCGCGCGCTCTCTCCGCGGTCGGTTCGCGCCCAACAGCTGGGGGCGCGCACGTCGCGGGATCAACAACATCTGTGGCGTGATCGTGACGTCAGCATCACGCGCGCGTGGCGCGATCGTGGCGTGATAAAGGCGGCTGTCGGCGAGGCTGGAACGCACTCATCGCCGCGCTCTCTCGTCAGCAGTTGCCACAAGTGCAACAACATTAACGTAACGCAAACTACTTAACGTCGTGCGCCTCCGGAAATGCTCTGCATTTGATCGTGCTCCTCGCGAGGGGGATGTTTCTTCCATCAGGAAAACGGCTACCGCTGGCGGGAATCGAACCCGGCCGCGTCCTCGGGCACAGCATTTCTTCCACCCGTCGTCTTGTCATCATTCACTCAGTTAGGAAGGTGACGCTGCTGAACCCAGAAACGGCCGCCATAGGGCTGCGCCCTAAAATAACAGCTTCAAAATAACTTTTTTTGTTGTTTTGCGCTAGAATGCTTTCGGCGGTCATCATCATCGTCCTGTGAAACCCACTGTGGAAAGTTGGCTTTCCTGCAGTGCGTTTTACTAGGACAAGTGACGACGCCATCAGTAAGACATACACAGCTTCGCTTTAAAATGAAAAAAAAAAAAAAAGCTCGGCCTGAGCAACCCTACTGCGTTACTTTTGATATTTCCGTCCCAATATCCAGTGCTGCCGTGGCCCTTTGAATAGGCTCACCGACTGCACTCAACCGGCGCAGCTCTTTTCCTTTCTCGGCGGGCGCTACCGCACGAATCCACCTTGGAACATGGAGATGTGGGGACTTACTCTTTAAATGAAGGAAGGGGCATTGATTATTGAGAATTGAGGGGCATTGATTATTGATTTCATATTATCCCCACGACTTGACCCTGCTGGCTTTTCTATTCTATTTTATCAACTTTCCAATTTTGTTGTATAATTTTCTAACGAACCATGTATCGAAACGTATTTTTCTTGTGCCACATATGTACTACGATGGCTCTGCCTCCCCCCCCCCCCCCTTATGTAATTCCCCTCCCGGGTCCTTAGGGATTTAATAAATGATGATGATGATTACTACTGAGAAGGAATTCGAGGAGACGCTTTAGATTGTCACGCCAGGGTCTTACGAAACTACACTTTACATTGGCGAACGAAGAGGACCAATGGTGTTGCGCACTGGTATTGGCAGCGTCGTTTAATATGACATGGTAACAGCGCTTTTCTTTCCTAGGACACTTGCGTTTTGCTTTTTAGCAGTCGATACTGATGCTGGCGCCAATGCACTGGTGGGGGCGCACGGTGAATTAGGTCTAGACACCTCGAAAACGCTGATTTCACATTCAGTATATTTAACCGTTTGCGCACACTAAATGGCAGTGACTCTATTACGTATACCTGGTGACTGCTGCGGAAAAAATTTTGCTCCCTAGCTTTTCCAAGCCCTGGGAGCTTTTGCAACAGGTAACGAGTGCGAAAGAATTAACGCAGTATCTAGAGTGGCGTCCGACGGCACTCCAGCTGTTCGCTGCACGCATGACTAGAGTGCCGTCCGACGACATTGCAATATTTAAGACAAGGCTAGCAACGGCCAAACTGTCTGTCGTTGTAGTGTAGAGGATCTGTTTTAGCTTCTCGATCACAAGGATGGTGGTTCGAAACGGGCTCTTGCCTCGCTTGTTCTTTTTTTTTCGTCTTTAAATTGGACTATAATTTTTCTGGCTTTGGTAAGTTGTGGTGTTTTAAATTATTTTTTTGTGTGCGTTAGGCCAGGTTAACTTATGTTTAGGTTAGGTTGCCCAGCTTTACGTTATCTAGCTTTACGTTATCTAGTGCCAGACGCGGCAATTTTGTTACAAAATGCCGGTGGACGTTGATATTGAGGAGTGTTTATAATCCCGTCGGACGGCACTCTGGACACGAACAAGAATTAATTTAGCCACCGTCAAGCTACCGCCGGATTGGAACATTTCGACCTAAAATAAGAGCCACACCAAGTAGGCTGGATTTCTGGCTCTGCAACGTTTATTTCTACCACATGAAATGTTAGATCCGGGATCAGTTGTGCAGCGTCCTCTTCCCTTGGGCCGAAGTCCACTTACAAGACCCAAGAGCTCTGGACCCTTCAAGGGTGGAGGCTTGATCCAGCAGCCATGCCCGAGGCCAAAGCGAAGCGTGGGGTACGACATATTGGCCCTGGGCATCGCCCACGTCACCAGTCCCGTATTCACGGTTTGTGGCTAGGCTCCCACTCTGAAAAAATAAGGTTTGTTCGTGAGATAAGCCAGTAACGAACAGTCTGCGGTTTCTTCTACGACTCTACACGGACTGCAGGTCCTATCGATGAATACATGGGAGAATGATGCACCGGATAGCGTCCAGGTTGTGTGCTGGCAATCAGGGACTTACGATTTACCAGCTCCAATAAATATTCCACACGATTTAATGTTTAAGAGAAAACTCCAGCCTTTCGTACCAGGTGTCAAATTCAATACGTTTTTCAGTCACAGTGGCAAATGATGTCAGTTATATAACCATGTACTCGTACAACGGCCAATGCATGCGTGTAAAGAATTGTGTGGCGGCTAGAACGTACGTTTAAAACCGAACGAGAAACCAGTGCTACGTGTATTGGGGCACATCTGAAACAAAGCATTAGTGATTTTTTTCCAATTTTAAGCATTTTCCAGTACAGTAGACCTGGCAGGTATTTCGAGAGCTACCGCAAACAGGTCACGGATGCCTTCGCGCGTTCATTATTGCCACCTGGAGTGCACAGTCGAATGCTCTAGCCTCGAACCTAGAAGGGCATTCACGTTTTCCTCTCCCCGGTGCTTAACGGACATTGAAGAATCGGAGGCGGGGAAGCGTCAAACGCGACGCTATTCGGTCGTCTGGATGCACTCCGCGGTCATTGGTACATATGAAACCGCTTTCGCAAAACTGGGGAAGTTGGAGACGAAACGCAGAAAAATTAAACTTCAGTTTGCTTAAGGCCCAAGGCGACAGATGGGGTAGTGTGGGAAAGGGAAAAAAAAAATCGAACACCGCTTTCTGGAAGAAATGTGGTTGAAGCTGAAAGCCTACTCTCAACCCATTATTCAACCTGCCGAAGTCCGAATCTACGACAACGCTGAGCTAAGGGAATGCGATGTTATTATTTTATATTTATTAGTTCGTGATCGGGTCATCTGAATGTGCTGATCAGGTTAGCTCAGGGTTGTCGTTTATTTGGGCTTCCCATTAGTTAAGCGTGTGTCGTGATCATCTGTGCGCCTGTTACAGAATGCTTTCGTCATCCTAAACTGCATTCGCCTACCACATGGAACTCGCTTTGCATGTAAAGACATACCATTGTTTATAAGCGAACTCTTAAAAAATGAAAGTAAAAAGGTGGTAACGGGTTGCACCTGCTTACTCCTTACGAACTTGCCGATACCGTTGTACGCCAATACGGCATGCAGGAACGCCGACGTTCCCTGGCGATGATGATGAGTGATCGCGGGTGAAGTGAAAGAAAGAAAACGCTTCCTGTGGCCGGAATCGAACCTGTGTCCCTCGCGTTATGAAGCCGATGTCTACCCGATTGCTCCTATTCGGCGTTGTCGAAGCGAACACCTAGCAGCACGCACCAATTCGCGCCGTCCACCCCCAACCCGAACGTTAGGCTGAGGGCACACTCGAGAATTGTTGTTGTTGTTGTTGTTGTTGTTCCTTAACATTATTGCCGCATACCCAATCAGGGGATCGGCCAAACATCAGTCGTTAATTCGAATGAGATTACTGCCTAGGTGGATGATGCAAGGAAAATTAGAAAAATTTGGAAGCTTTTTTTTCTTGTGTTGGAGGATACGAGTTTGGAAATTAGTCAATATTGAAATAAGACAAAAAACAGGAAATAAATAAACAAATAACTAAATAATAATAATAATAATAATAATAATAATAATAATAATAATAATAATAATAATAATAATAATAATAATAATAATAATAATAATAAGAAGAAGAAGAAGAAGAAGAAGAAGAAGAAAAAGAAGGAGGAGGAGGAGGAGGAGAATTCTTTTTTTCTTTCTTCTTCTTCTTCTTCTTCTTCTTCTTCTTCTTCTTCTTCTTCTTCTTCTTCTCCTCCTCCTCCTGCTCCTCCTCCATTTGGTAATGGCACGTACCCACTGAGGGGGATCGGCCAAGGCTTGAGGTTTATCTAGTAATTCAAAAAGTGTTCTTTTGAATTGGAAATTGATTATAAAAACTACACTCCTTAAGGGCGGGGCCAGATAAATGATTGTACGAATACTCTAGCATATTAGTATTCGGTAGCCATGATGAATTTGTGAAGGAGGAAGTAAATTTCTTTGCTTGCTTTGCAAGGCAGCTAGCACCGAATGAAAGAAGAACTGAAGTTTTTAGTTGAAGTCCAAGGCGTTCGAATGGGACAGTAGGGTAACATTTTTTTTGCACTTTGAAACAACGCCATTCGAACAAATGGAATTGTTGTAGGTGTTCTAGAAAAGCGGTGCGTACCTCCAGAGTAGCGGATACTCGCAGTGTGGGACTGGCCAACCAGAGAATCAATCGCGAAAAAGCTTCGTGTTCAATTGTCGTCGTCGTCGTTGGACGGAGAAGTGCATGGCTTTTGTCTAGGACAAGGGGCTGATGTTCACATTCTTTGCATTGATCGAAGTAAGGCGGTGGTGTTCGCTTGATGTACTACCCAGCTAATGACGCCTCGAGCCACCAGGATGAGTGAACTGGTGCGGCTAGCCCCGACTTACAGATCCAAAAAGACCTAATCAGCCGGGCGAAGACGGGAGCAGAATCCAATGGAGCCCTGGACAAAGGGTTCCACCTATGATTCTCCCATCCTTTTCTCCCCTTCCCCCTTTCCTCCATCTTTACTTCAATAAAGTTTATTCAGCCAGTCAGTCAGATACCGAGGCAGACTTCCGCGCGGGAGGGCGATATTGCGTCTCAAAAAGATAATAATAGTTTGCTTGTTTCTTAGTTTGTGTCTATTATTTAGTTTCCCTTGTTCCGTTTCCCTTAGTGTTTCCTTTCTGTTGTTGAGCGCCCTCTTCTCGGCCAATCTCCGATTGGGTATGTGCCATGGCCAAGCCTTCCCCCTCGCTGTATCGTGATTCCGCTGTAATAAAAACATTCCGCTGTAATAGTCACGTGACCAAATTCGCCAATTGAAGCGATGGGCATGGAGCGGCATACTCCGATTGGCCGCCGACGCGCGTGCCGAACGATAAGAGCAGGCTAAATCTCGACACGCGAGTTACTACAGCGGTTGGTCTGGCGTTCGCAGTCTGCTACTTCGGACAAGGCTCGCCCCCGCAGCGTTTTCTGTCTTTCGTGAGCTCTATACGGTCGTCCCGTTTCAAGATGCGCGAAATTGTCCACATCCAAGCCGGCCAGTGCGGCAACCAAATGGGTGCCAAGGTAAAGTCCGCTCGATTTTGCGCCGAATTTTAGTAGATGGGAGGCGGCGCTATCTTAGGCCTAACCGAATGCCGAATTTGCGCTCGCGACCACGTCGTTTCCTCAGACGTCAACTGCCACTGCTTTGGCTTAGTGCATCTATAAGTGAGTGCTTTTTTTTTTTTTTTTTTTTTTTTTTCAGGATCGCCTGTAGGCACGCATCTGCAGCTTGTTGTCTTGCTCAAATTAAGCTGCGAAGACGAGAATGTTAACGCCCGTTCAGAATGGCGGCACGATGACTCGACTCTTACTGTCGCAGGCAAAGCCATGGGTCACAGCCGTGACTGCACTAACGCTTTTTAGCGCTTGCTGCATACTTCCCTTGTATCTAGTGTTCCGCACTTATTTTGGTTGGAATTGCTTTGTCTCAATAATTTCAGCTATGCCGTATGGTTCACCGCGCTGGCCGAGTACATAGTTCGCGCGTCTAAGGCGAAGTTTGTGAGCCCTCCTTCACTTTTAGTAGTGTCTATTATCACGGCAACCGGGAAAATTACCGTCAGAAATTTCTCTCGACAGTCACCTCTCATTGGCTAAGCACGCTACGCAGAGATTCTATGGTATAAGTATTGCCTAAAAAGCGTTGTTTCCAGCTGCCCCTGTAGCGCTGTGGTAGAGTAATTGGATTTAAACGAGAAGGCTCAAGTACAAGTCCGACATTGCGATTATTTTTACCTTTAGGAATTTTTGGTCATCGTGATTTTGTTAGTTTTTTTTAGTCTGGTTTTTACTATATCAAGACATCGACGCACAGGGCATCTAGAACTGGTTGAATTACGTTTAGTATAGGTTCTGTTCTGTGTCGTTGCGCTGGGTTAGATTACAGGCTTGTTACAGTTGGGCTGAATTTGGGTAGGTTACGACACGCTCGGTTAGGTTACGCTAGGTTCGGTGAGGCTATGTTATGTTACGTTACGCTGGAACGTAATATTATTCAGGAAATTTTAGGCCAGATAGCTTTTTTGGGAACTGCCGTGAGAACTTCCTATAGGAAATTGTCACGGTAGCCGGGAGATTAGACGCATCCTTCACTTTTTTAATGCTCCTCAGGGTAGCTAATGTTCGCCTTACCCTCGTTGCCCCTCTCACATCTTAGGCTATGTTCAGACTACCGACGTAACAGCCATATCGTGATCTACGGACGTAAAAAAACGGCGTGTCACGCAGTTCGGTTGGCTGAGGCGTGAAATGACATCATTCTTTAAAGATATTACGACAGTTGCGGCAACACTTTGAACCCGGCCTTAATCGAGTGCTGGCTTCAGAACTGCCTTATGCTTTCGTCGTGGCCGCAAAGAAAATCGCAACAGCGCGATCGGCTATTCCGCTCTACTTGGTGTCTCACGGCTCGGAAATTTGCCACCGCATGTCGTTCCTGAGCGACGGGTTTGTCGCTCCGCGTTTGCTCATTTTGTAACGTCCCTATAGGAGTATGTTCGCAAAAGGAACAGCATTGGCGCGAGTTTAAGCGTTCGAATGAAGCCGCCTTCCTTGTGAATTTTAAGTGCAGAGATCTTTAGGCACTCGCCTTGTCGTCCTAGCTCGCTCGCTCGACCCAAGTATATAGAACACCAAGGCGGCATCTCGAGGTAACGCTGTTGTTCGCGGCGTTCTCCAGAGGCTTCGAAAGCCGAGCGGTTTATATGGTCATAAGCGTTCGAAACACGTGAAACACTGGAGCTTGTCATGCAGAGTCCCGTTGTTTAGCGCAAAGAAAACTATAGGTACATTTGAGGAAAAATATACGCGATTAACCGGCAGCGACCGTGTTCATTTAGTTAAGGACACCCGTTCGGTTGGTTTTTACGATATAGTAAACAGAAAATGTGACAGTGCAACGCCGGCACGTGCGGGGGGGAAAAGCACAAAGAGAACAGAACTCCCGCTGGCGCAGTTTCAGGCAGAGGGCGCCAAACACTGCGAAGGCGGGGAATTTGAATTGCATGGGGTGGTAGCAGTAAGCGGATAACGGCGGTACAGCCCATTATGGCGAATCACTGCTCTGCACTTTTGACAGCTTTCACATTGAGCGGAATGACTTTAATTTTTCATTTTCTCAGTCTCCGGGCGGAATTCTGAATTTTGCCGTCTAAGATGTCTATTTCTCGACAGTTTCAGTCATGACGTAATTGGACTTGCGAGGCCTCTGGCATTTGATGTCGCCGTGTGTGTGCTACGTCACATCCGGCCGTCCGCTTCCAGCCAGTCAGGGCTCGCTTGAAATGAACACTATGCAACCGACATGACATGGACAACACTGATGATTTCGCCTCTGCCGCCGAAGAGGCGCGTCGCAGAGTTCGCCTGCCGCGGGGCGTCAAGACGGTTACCAATGATTCCTCTTACCGAGCCGTCGTTGACCAATAGGAATTCGAGGCTACCTCTTTTGAATTGTTAGGTGCGGAGTACATTGCGACCGCGCAATGTCCGTCCGCGTCCGTGCGTATAGCATTTACAATCGCCAAAGATCACACAGGCACCGGCAGGATTCGAGCCTGTGTCTGGCAGACCGGACGGAGTTAGTGTCAGTCGTCTTACCCATTGGGACCGTAAGTACCCGAGAGTCAAACAGCTTACTCCCGCACCTGTAACGGTGCGGAGTACCTTAGGACCCCCCAATGTCCGTCCGCGTCCATCCGTGCGCACACCACCATCAAGCAAAATCAAGCGAAAGTCGATTTTAGCCGTGAGTTGCAGTTTCATTTAGAGAATAATCAAGGTGCAACTCACGGCTCAAATCGAATGACGGTCGGGGCGCAAATCGGATGTCACTCGGGGCGCAACTTGGATGTCATTTCGAGTCCCCGTACTCCGCACCCTCGCCATCATCCACGGAGTGGAGATGCTGCCATTTTGAAATCTAAGGTTTGACGAAATCTCGTCTGGTCGGGTAAAAGGTTCATAGTTAAAAACTTTCGGAAACTAAAAAATCCTTGCTCTCGAGGAACGTTGGCACGGCTAGAGAAACGGCCTGATTGATTTGACATTTATTTGCCTCCAAAAAAGAAGTGTTTCCCTAATATTTTCCCCCGTTTTCTTTTCTTTTCACTGCAGGTGCTGGTGAAATTTCCCGCGTAGCGAATCCGAAGTACGAGGACTCTGAGGCACAACGCTGCATCTGCGCTGGCTACATAGGTGGCTGAAAGGCATTCATTCCTGCAGCTTAGTAATGGTGAAATTGGCCACTTTGCAGAGCTGTACAATAAACAATTTTCAAACAGTCAATCTGTGCGCATACATGCAGTTCTTTTCAGTCATTTGCTTGCCCGAAATCAGAGCATGGCCGGTTTACATTTTCACAATGGACCATATCTTTAGGCTAGAGCCTATTAAGCTTTTCGAAACCACAAAATGAAATTTTCTAGTTGAATGTTAACAATTCCTCCTAAGACACATCGCAAGGCACCTCTCAATGTATTTAGGGTTTTATTTAGTATACACCAGTAACACATCTTGAGTATATTTGAAGCAGTATTTTCTGTGCATTTAAAATGCATTACTAATGAATTTTGTACGTATTCAAAATTACAATTTCTGAGCCTTTTTAATGCATTTGAAATGCCTTAAATATCTATTTTCAATGTTAATCCAAGAATAAAGGCCTGCTGTAGGGCATGCATGGCAGCAGCCTTGGGCGGGCTTCCTCTGGCCTGCATAGAATAATCGGAATCAGGCCAATGGTAGGCCATACATAATTGGTCATTGGTAGGCCATACATGCTTGGCCAATGGTAGGCCATACATGCTTGGCCAATGGTAGGCCATATATGCTTGGCCAATAGTAGGCCATACTTCCTTGGCAAATCGTAGGCCATGCGTATTAGGCCAATGGTCGGTCAGCCAATGGTATTAGCGGCCATAGAAGATTGGCCTATGAATGACAGCCAAGCTCCAGCCTCACACGGCCAAGGACCATTTTGGACTAAGGCCCGAACACTTTGGCCAAAGATTGGCCGGGAGGAAAAGGGCTGGCAAATGTTCTTTGGGCGAAGATTGGCCGCACATGCTCGTGCTGCCTGGGACAATAGTGTGAATGTATAATATTGAATTAAAAAAGAAAAACAAGAAATAATAATGTGAAATGAAGAAGGGACGTTAGAATTCTCACACAATATTAGCCAACTCTAAGAATATCTGTGTTTTTGTTTTTTGTGGCGTTCAGGCGAAAACCTACCTTGTCGAAACTCACCATTTCCCTCTTCTTTTTGTTTTTATGAACCCGGAAATGACGTTTGCTCGCATCATTTTAAAACAAGATAAAAGTTTAACTTCTTTTTATTTTAACACTTTGTGGTATCAGTTAACCTGAAAAAAAGCACAAAATATTTTAAAGTTAACACACCTTAGTCCCAAGAATAAATAGCGAGCGCGACAAACTGAATATCCTCATCCGGAAGGCCTACAGGTTTGCACTTGGCCTACCACCGACAATTACTACCGACAAGCTAATGAAAATTGGTCTACACAACACCTGGGAGGGACTGGCTGAAGCCCACTAGAGGAGCCAGCTCGAAAGACTCAAACTCACCAAAACGGGTCACAACGTCGCCTTGGCTACGGCGCACAAGAGACCTCATTCAGTAAACAGCGCATCCCCCTTGCCGTACGCCAAGTTATCAACATTGTTGCTATCCCCAGAAATATGCATCCCGTACTCAATGCGTACCAAAGAACAGCCATGGTCGTCATCGTCAGGAAATCCTACGGTGACAACAAACCAGTCGTCCGCTGCACAGATGCTGCGCAGTACCCTCAAAAGTCTGCACATGCCATTAGCGTTGTCAACAACCATGGCACAGAACTCACATTGACCACAATCCCGATCCCAGACAAAGAGTCTGCCAAGGAAATCACCGTCGCCCTCGCTGCCACCGCAGGCTCACGCTACCGCCCGTCCCAATTGCCTACTAGCTGGTGTTTCCCGTCCCGCCATTCGCATCCTGAACACACTACGAATCCCCCGAACTATACACAGTCTCGACACCAGGCCTCGCAACCATCCAGGCGTATGAAGCGGCCCACGCCGCTACCCGCGAGCATACCTTTCGGGCCTTCCCCTCGTTGGCAGATCAATCGGTGACCTCCAGCGACGACATCCCAAGAAGATACACGGATGTCCTCGCCCACTACCGACTGCGGTGGCGCATCCACCACCAACCACACCCAAAGATGACCAGAGAGGACGCCATTACCCTCAGACAACTGCAAACTAACACCTACCCCCACGGAACATTACTCCAAGCCCACGTCACGGGAGCCCCGACGTCGGCAGTTTGGGGCAAGGAGTACATGATGTAATGTCGGCCCGCTCTGGGCTTTCTCGTGGGGGAAGAGATTAAAATGGATTTAAAATATCTTATACTGAACGCTTACTGTCGAAACTTGTTGGGAGATATCTCCTGATAAAAAGGAAGCATTTTACATAGTTATCTAAGCTTTGGAATTCCGTGTCACTACTCCTTCAAACATCCACCTACACCTGGCCTATGGCGCGTCCCATAGGCCAGGTGTAGGTTCGGCGAGTTAAACCTCACCATCCAACAATCGAGGTGCTTTTAGACTCCATACAAAGGCAAACACAAAAAGTAAGACATGCAATTTTACATGATTGAAGCAACGTGTAGCCTCAGGAGAATCAATGCTCCTTGAAGTGTTATGAAGAAAGGTTGATCCATCTGAAAAGAACCTATTCGAAGAGAATAACTGCATAGGTTTGCGAAACACTAAGACTAGGAACTATTTAATTTACCTAAAGAGTCTCACCTTTCGTATCACTTTCTTATTTTCTTTTATGGAAAACGATGCTGTATTCGGTTGTAAATAAACAATTGCAGCGGCCATTTTAGATGCGAAGCATCTCATGCTCCGGGCTGTGTCCGTCCCTCCCTTGCCGTCCGCCGTCTTCACTGTACTGCGCATGCGCGTCTCTTCGGCCCTGCACGGTACACGGATCTGTACATCGGCTCAGGCAAAACAATATGCGCAAGGTCATGGTACAGTTTTTTGCGCGTCACGTTTGACAAATATTCAAGCGTGAAGCGGGCCTTAAAAACTTTGTTGCCAGTACCACCTCACGAAAATATCCTCTGGGTGCACCAAAAGTAAAAAACGCAGAAGGAACAACAAAATCAGGTAGCGCCCTACCTAGCCTTATCTGACACACAGTGCGCAAGAAAAGATCGTTCACGTCACGCAGAAACAAAAACCGACTGACAACTTGTCGCAAAAACAAATGCGAGAGAGAAAGACCCCAGACGCGCACCCGCCGAAACAAGTTCGCGCGGCTCGTTTGTTCCCACGCGGACCCCCATATAAACACTGCAAACACACGATGCAGAGCCTGTACGTTCTTACGCGAACAGTGAAGTACCTGAAGAACGTGCCAGAGTTTGCTCATAAAAACACATTACACACTGAGGCCCTGGCAAACATTGAAAGGCCAGTGCCTTTCCATTTCTCGGCATTTTCTCACAGTTCAACAGCCTGTCTGTGCCAATAAGGATTACTATCAACATAATTTTCCAACGGCACTCCCAAATACTTTGCTGGCGTCGTCTGCCAGCTGATGCACTCAAACACACTCGGTGCAGTGTCCCAGTAGCCATGCCAAAAACCCAAGCATTTCTGCCAGTTTACGCCACTGCCACTGCAGTTACAGAAAGCCTTCAGCGTGTTTACACCAACGCTTATGCTGCTCCTATCGACACAAAAGAGAGCATTATCATACGCATACGACAAAACACGCACCTCGCATGACTCTAGTAGAAAACCATTGAATCTTTGACTCTTAATAACACTCAAACAAAAGGCTTTGATGCAGACACAAAAAGCAACGGGGACAGTGGGCAACCCTGTCGTACGGACCGTTGAACTGGGATGGGTTTGCCAATTGTTTTGTTGACAACGAGCTTAGTTGTACACGCTGTATACGCCATGCGTGCACCATCAAGAATATCCGAACCTACATTTACTTGTTCTAACATGTTTAAAGGAAGTTCGTGGGAAACCTGATCAAAGGCCTTTGCCAGATCAATTTGAAGCATTGCTAAAGTTCCCTGACCGTTATCGCAACATTCCAAAACACTCCGGGCCATGTGAACATTCGTTGCAATCAACCTCCCTTTTATTTCGCAAGTTTGGTGCGGTCCAACAATGTCTTTGATCACAGTCTGGAGGCGGGAAGCCAATACTTTCATTAAAATCTTGTAGTCGACATTCGTCGGGATAATGGGGCGATACCCTGAGATTTCTCTGAGTTTAGCGTCATCCTCAGATTTTGGGATGAAAATGATATGCGACTCTAAAAATGAAGGCGGAAGCACACCATTCTGATACGACTCCGAATACACTCTACACAACGACGGACTAAGGTCTTCATTAAACTTTAAATAAAAGGCTGCGGATAAACCAACGGGGCCTGGTGTCTTTCCAGGGCTCAGCTCGTCGATGGCTCTCCTCACCTCCTCTACGATGATATCCCTTGCGAGATACTCTATGTTTTCTTCAGCCAACTTTGGCATTAAACATATAAACTCCTCCTTAAACTTAACCACATCGACAGGGGGACGCGCAAATAGCTTTTCATAATGCTCACAGAAACACCGCTCAATATTGGTCTGGTCATTGTACACTACACCAGGACACAATTTCGGCTATCACATTCCTATGAGCGTATCTTTTTTCCGAAATAAGTGCTCTTTTTGTTGGCGCTTTGCCAAGCAAGAAACGTTCAGCCCTTGCCCGTACAAGTGCACCGTGATAGCGTTCCCTGTCGATGACTTCAAGTTGCGCTTTTAGAGTTAGAATATCGTCTTTAAACATATCAGGTGATTTACATTCTTCCTTTACAAAAACGTCCAGACTACTCCGCAGCCAGGCCTCTTTCCTTTTCTCCTCATATTTCATTGCAGACGATCTTTCAAGGGCTTTCATTTTAACCCCCTGTTTAAAATGTTCCCATTTAGAAGCATAGCTAACGTTGTCTTTACTGCAAAAATACTCCCGTCCACATACGACGACGGTCTCAACAAATTCTTCATCCTCAAGCAACTTGTTATTAAGTTTCCACAACCCCCAACAGAACGCGTTTCTTCGCTTTCCGATCCTACCAAGTGATACCGACACGAGACAGTGGTCGCTAAACGACACCGGGGACACTTGGTAATCGTCGCAATCAGGCAGAAGCTCAGGCGACATATACAGTCTATCAAGACGAGCGTGACTATTGCCCTGAAAATGAGCGTATTGCACTGTCCCAGCTCCACCAAGGCTATCGCCTACATATTCCAGTGCGAAGTCTGTGACGATGTCGTTCAGCACCGCCGTACTTGCATCTCGGAAATTTGACAGGCTGCTCTTATCACGCGCATAACACACGCAGTTAAAATCCCCCAACAAAATCAACAGCCGCTCAGTGTTACACCATGTTCGTAAATCCTCGAAAAAAGCCTTTCTTTCGGCGCCGTTGTAGGGCCCATACACACAAATAACACGCCATTTTTTTTAAACCCAAATCAAAGTCGCACACAACAAACCGGCCCGCTTCCGACGCAGTGACAGTCTTTAGAGTCGCACCTAAACTACGCCTTACTAAAAGCACGCAGCCCGCAGACATTCCGACGTCATGAGAAACACAGACATCGTAGCGAGCCATGAAGGGCCGCACCATACGGTCGGTCTGGTTCTCACTCTCAACCTTGGTCTTTTGCAAGGCCACAATGTCCAGATCACTGTCAGTCACGTGTCGATACAACTGGTTTTGACGCCTACGGTCAGCAAGTCCCCTGACATTTAGCGTGGCAATGCGCATAGGCTTGTTTAAAAAAACCATGTTGAGAGGAGAACCAAACCTGTCGCTCAGCGGTTGTCTTCAACACCACGTTGCTTTCAACACACCTCAACCCGAAATACAAAACCAGTCTAAGAACTGGAACGCCACCCGCGTTCGCTTCTACCAAGCAATGCGAGACCGGGCCAACGCAAACCGTTTTTTTTTCTTTATGGCCTTTTTTGTTACAAATAAACATGCGTCAACGCCGGATTAAAAACCGCCGCCGATACTTCGGTTGGCTGAAAGCTTTAAAATAAACATCCAATGTTAACAGCTCTTCCAATACACATAACCATTCCAATTCAGGTTCCAGCAAACGATACACTTCAAGTAGACTGGTCACACTTTGTGAGAAATACTTGCTCACCGTCATAGCTTTCACATCACAGTGGCGCACGGCCATACGGGAGCGCCAAATTGCGTGCAACCCTAGGATTATTGTCATGTGTTACGAATCGGCCAGCGCCGCCGTATTTTCCCGCATCACTCCTCGGCTGGGCGGCGAAGCCACCATGTGCGCCCACAGCCGTCAGGTGCCAGCACGTCGGTGAGTCATACATTCACGCCTCGACATGTCCGGCCCAGTGGCCTCGCTTTCAACGCGCTTCAAATTTCGACGGTTGCCGGCCCGGCGAGGCATGTCTCAGCATGTTTCAAGGACACTCTCTCCCCTCTCTCGAACTCAACGTGCGCCGAGGCTACCGACGACTCACGAACTGTGGAAAGAGCGTTGTGTGTGTCTGTGACGTTCGTGGCGTCTTGCTACTTGTTGGCGTTTTGACCGTTGCGGCTTTTGGGTATAAAATAGAAGCCGCCCAAGCGCTGATTTTCATTCCTGTTTGAGCAGCGAATCCCGGCGGTCGCTCTGCTCGAGTCCTGTATTGTAACCTCGCCCGTCGGGGCATTGTTTTAAATGCAGAGCATTTCTTTAACTCACGATGTTACCCGTTCTAGTTGTCTGTAGTAGTCCGCACCCCTCCCCCTACACTATATAAAAAATAATACTTACCGGCGCCTGGTTTCGATCCCACGACCCTGCGGGCGGAACGCAAGGTACATGGTGCTCTACCCACTGCGCCACAAAGCCGACACAGAATGGAGGGCTACGAACGCGCCTTATATCCTTGACTCATTCAAACTACGTCAAGAAGCTGCTGATACAACGCATAATCATACCCACCTGCTAATAAATGATGTCACGTGACCACGTAATTACGTCTCCTCATTTATTTACAATACAACAACCAACAGCAACAAGTGCAACAACATTAACGTAACGCAAACTTCTTAACGTCGTGCGCCCCCGGAAATGCTCTGCATTTGATCGTGCCCCTCGCGAGGGGGATGTTTAGTTTCCTGCCGCAGCAAGAACCAGGCGGCCTCCTGCGCAGACATTTTAGTGCTTCTTTCGGCTAATTTATCACAGAAATAAACGTAATTTAACATTATTTATGTTTGTTTTGCTTAGGTGGCAACGTTTGAAATTAATTAGAAAGCCTTAGGAAGGGCACAGCCTCAGATTAGCTCGTTACAATGGCGGGAGTTTGCTCTAAGCAGGTTTGGTATACGCCCCCAATTCGTGACCCATAGGTCAGCGCTGGAGATATGCATGGTGCTTTCATATTCAGTGATGGAAATAAGCTGCTTTTTTTTTTGTCGAACCCCGTATCGTTGTCTTTTGGTTTGGGTCAGCACAGGCACGTAGCGTGCAATATGTATTATAAAATTGAAGGGTAAATTTTGGCACTATGCTTGTCCCGATGACGTCCCTTTTTTGGCTTCGCCTCCCCTCTCGCTATTAAGTAAACAGTTACGTTAGCCTACGGCTTTTGGACTTCTTCACGGCTGCAACAGCGGCTGGCCGCTCGCATCATACACGCTACCACTCGTATGTCGGAGGCCACGGAGTTCGGATCGAGTGCCCCCGCCCGGTCGCAACAACTGGTGTCAGCGCTGGGATGACACGGATGCAACACATGTCGTACGGCACTTCATCCTTTTCCACTGCCAAGAAACGTATCCCGTGCGGCGTCACATGAAGATCTTTCTTTATCGTTATCTGTAGAACATCCCCGGAAAAGATGGTGTCCCAGCACTCTATGAAAACGTGTTCAATGCTTTCGGGTTTTTTGCACAAAGTGCACGTTGAGGACCAGCCAAGGAAAAGCCTTTTTTCCCCCATTCATGTGCCAACGGAAAGTGTGCCGGTGCCCAGCTTAAAGAAAAATGTTTTTACCAGCGACAAAACATGTTTTGTCGCAGGTGGGCAACCGCCTGCCCCGTACAATGATCGATACAGAGGTACTGGAAAGAGCGAGCATTTCGTTCAAGTTTTTCGTTAATGTTTTCCTCGATACATTCGCCAAATACTTCATGGTAAATCTAACGGACAAAAATTTAAAAGATTGCACCACTTCTTTCCAGAAGCCCTTAACGACATATGTTTCATTGCTTGTCGACACAGTAAATCCTGGAATTACGTTTGATAGTGTAGTTTGTTCGTAAGTCCTCAGGAATGGATGTTTTACGTCCCGCAAGAGCAAAAAAAAAAACGGTTCACAATCTGCCTTACGAAAACATGGCCCAATCCAACACCGCCTTGCCTTACAGGCCGGAAAAGATTACTTCGGCTCATGCGTTCCCACGTAGAACCGCAAATAAACACAGCAAAAACACGATGTATCTTTTGCTCTGGCGTTCGGGAACAGTGTATCGCTTGTAGCAAATACCACAGTTTCGCGAGAAGAAAAAGATTACACACAGTGGCGCGCGCAAATACAGATAGCGCGCGCCCTCTCCACTTTGCCACTTTCTCGCGCACTTTTTCTGTTTCCGCTTCCCAGTACTCGTTGCTACTCGCATAGCTGTCCAACGGTACTCCTAGATACCGCGTTGGCATCACCGTCCAGCTGACATTTGTAAAAACCCGCGGCGTTGACTCCCACCCACCATGCCAAAAACCTTCACATTTTGTCCAGTTCACGGCACTTGCGCTACAAACCATGACGGGAGCATGTGCTACGAACGCGCCTTATGTCTTTGACTCATTCAAACTACGCCAAGAATACTGATACAACGAAGGCACGCGAAGCTGAACGTCAACGAAATGTTGACGTTCAGCGGAATGTTGACGAATGTTCAGCGTTTGGGCTGACGCAAGTACAAGGAACAGCATCAACCCAAACGTTAACGGCAACGCTATCACCACCGTTAGCACCGCTGAAGAAGAAGGAGAAGACAAAGCAAAGCTGCGAAGAGGAGGGCGCGTGAAGCTGAACGTAAACGTCAGCGCCGAGCAGCGGATCCCGAACTCCGTGCACGCGAAGCCGAGGTGTGTGCGTGTGCGTGTGCGTGTGCGTGTGCGTGTGCGCGTGCGTGTGTGTGTGCGTGTGTGTGTGTGTGTGTGTGTGTGTGCGTGTGCGTGTGTGCGTGCGTGTGCGTGCGCGTGTGCGTGTAACACATACACACACACCCTCAAAGTTGTCAAGCCATGTTGAGCTATGAAGCGGTCGAAGTATAATGCTGCACTACGTTTTTTGAACTCCATGCAGTGAAAGCAAGAGAAATTGATCAGGAGATTACAGAATGACGAACAAACGTCGAGACCAAGGAAAAGAAGCTGCTTTTTAATCAGCGCCCGAGAAGTCGACGTTCTTAGGAAAGCACAGCCTCGTCCAATTTCCCCACCAAAATTTTATTTGAGTATGACCAGTCACCTAAAAGAGAAGACAAATCTTATACAAATTCTTATCCTTGCCCCGGTACGTGCACGTACTGCGCGAAAAATTGTGCAGACTTGGGTACGTGCTACAAGTTATTTCTCAATCCCATGCACTTTATACTTGGGGACAATTTAAGAACGACAACGTGACGACGACGACGATGATGATGATGATTGATAGTGGTATCCCCTTTGTAGCGGGGTGATGACCCGTCATCTTTCCAAAAAAAACTAAGAAGAAACTAGTATACCTATGTTTTATTTACTCTCCGTTTATAACTAGCGCTGCTCTTAGGGCAGGAACAAAAAACCTATTAGGCACAAAGTACTTATTTTTCCTGTTACAGGTGGTAGCTGTCCTAGGCAATATTCCCGTCTCTGTTTTTCGTCCACCAAAATTCTACTCTTCTTTTCGTCGCATCGACAGCCTTGAAGTTAACTTCCTCTACTACCCCTAAATCCTAGGGCTACTGGAAGCCGAATATTTCCCTGATGTAGATTTGGATGTATACCCTCACATTCTAACACTATGTGCAGCATGCATAGTTTCTGTTTTTTTCCCCGCAGACCACGCATACCCAATCATTTTGTGAATACTTCCACACAAACCTCTTAGTTCGCAAGCAACCTGCTCTAGCCTCAAAAATCAAAGCACTTCCCTGGGAATTATCGTGCAAAATTTCCTTTCTCATGTCCAGTTCCTCCGCCCTGTTTAACGGAGATGGCCCCCTGAGCTTCATCACCGCAGCCGGCTGTTACTCCGCGCGGCGCAAAAATTGCCTTACTGCGAGTATTTTGAACGTGAAACTACTTGTTTCTGTGATTTATCGCACTTAATCTGCTTATGAATTACTGCAGCAACGAAACGAAAACGAAACTAGCTTACGCCTCAAGTGAAATCTCGTTTCAAAACTTGCGCTCACGTTAATATCCACGTCTGTAGCTTCGGCGGAGTGATACCCTACACGAACTATAGCCGTTCTTAACTTGTACCCGCGTCTGCGCGTCTATAGTAGGGAGATTTACGTGCAGGAAACTCCTATTTCGTTGAAAGCGAATTTTACGTGCTTCGGGATGTTTTCCTCCTTCGCGTGTTCTGCACCTCGGAATAGTAATTTCTACTCGAGCAAAGTGTCAACACCGACAAGCAAAGTGTCAACACCGACCCGATTTTACCATTGACCTTGTTTTTTTCTAATAAGTGTGAAGCGTAAACGGGGTTCGAAAATACTGCCCGAAAAGGACAACGCGACCCGTTTCAGGGGCGGTATTCTCGTAACTGTCCCTTTTGAAAACGTCCCTTTTGCGTCCCTTTCATCGTGACGTACTTCCGGTTAAGCAGTGGACGTGGGCAGCATGAAGAAAAGTTGGCAGTAGGTTTGCCGCGCTCGGGTTACGTCACTTCCGGTTGTTTGCTTTTAGCCAATCAGGGCTCGCCAAAAGGGACATTTTTGAAAGGGACGCAAAAGGGACAAAACTCGAGAATACCGCCCCAGGGCTCATGAGCCCAAACAAACGCTTTCATATTTCCCGCACAAAACAACGTGCCCCCTACCGGCTAAGTGTCAAGGTCCACCCAATTTACCCTTTAACCTTCTGCTTCTATTAACTGTGACAGTAAGTGCGGACCGTGTTCGACAATATTCCACGTCATCAACGACACGCCCCGTTTCGAAACTCACGAGCCCAAACAAACGCTATTTCCGTCGCAAAACAACCTTCTCCCTGCCGGCAAAGTGTCAATGTCCACTCATTTTACGTTTGAACGTTCTCTTTCAGTTAACGGTGAAAGCAATATCCAACCGGGTCGTTTATTGTGGAGCTCGCAATGAATGCCTCTTAAATAAAGTTTATTCCTCCTCCTCGAAAATACTCCACATTACCAACGACACGCGCCGTTCCGAAACTCATGAGCCCAAACAAACGCTTTCGCATTTCCCGCGCATAACAACCCGTCTCCTGCCGGCAATGTGCAAATGTCCACCCAATTTACGTTTTAACCGCCTCTTTCAGAAAACCGTGAAAACACGCGCGAAGTGGGTTCGAAATACTCCCGATTACCATCGAACCCACCCCGTTTCACAACCCAACCCACACAAACCCTTTCGTATTTCCCGCGCAAAACAACAGTGCAGACGCCGTACGTTTTGCAACTACATAGCCCTCCGTCGGCGTTATCGGCCTTTGAGTGAGCAGCAGCACACCCCTGACTCAGGGCCCGGCGGCGCCGCTGGCGTCCGGCCAGTGGTGACGCAAATTTCTCCCCCGCTCGCGTAAACAAGGATACTAAGTAAGGGGGAAAATACGAGCGGAGAAGAGCGGGCGGCGTTGCAGAGCGTCGGCCGAGCGCCGTTCTTTTTATTGACGTCCCGATACGGCGTCTACGGCCGTCTATCTCGGCGGCGGCGGAGGCGACGTGCTGCCTGTTGTGAAAACTGCGGCAGCGTATACCGCACCAGTCTCTGGCCGCCTACGCCCGTGGATAACAGGCTCCCCTTGCAGTGTGTGTCTGTGATGTGACTGAAGAACGTAGTAGCCCTTGCCAAAATAGGTATGTATCACTGGAACATTGCCATGATTCTCTTCTAACGTGTTTACGTTGTAGTATTGATCAGCGTCTGTTCAGCTGCAAGGCTGCACTGTCCTGTCGCCGAAGCCTTCATAGTTGCCGTTAATGACTGGGTAACGTTAACGGCTGGCTGATTTGTGGGGGATTATGTTCTCGAAGATGTGGTGCCGTGCTGTGCAGTGCGTGTCAAAATACCGCTGCGTACTGCGGCTAGGCAGTTCGTTAGAAAAAAATCCTAGATTCCCCGCATCGATATACAGGACTGCGATGCATGCTTCAAACGATCAAAATACATTTGTGGAAATTCCGCGCGTGGAATATGCGCCGGTGTTTAACAACTTGCCGAATTAATTGTCTTATTTTGTCTTTTTTTTCACAATCATACCGCGGATAAGACATAGAACGTTTTATGTTGAAAATGGTGTTGTCGAACTTGGTTAGCTACAGGCCAGGTCTTCCCGGGATAGTTGCTGGAACTTATCCCCAAGGCAGTGTTAGTATAAGTAGTATCAGTTTCAGTGAATATCACTAATCTGCAGTGCTACTAGGTAAGGCGTATCCCGATCCGTGAGCACATTGTTAGCGAGTAAGAAGACTGCAGCTTACTAAGCCATCGGTGCGAGTACAGTACTTAAAAGCAGGTACAGCGTTAGGAAACAAGATTCCACCTATCGGGGCATACTTTGTGGCAACCTTTGCGGATGTCAGCTACAATTGTCCTAGGCTGTAGAGCCATAATACTGGATGTAAGATAAGCGATATTGTCCAGGAGCCTACTCTATTGCGCCAACTGGGTTATATATATATATATACAGTCGAACACGGATATATCGAACTCCAAGGGGATCGCGAAATTGTTCGATATATGAAAAATTCGATATAAAAAATATGGGCTCTGAGACCTCACCTATGGCGGGCGATCACTTACCGATCGGCGCATTCATGAATGACAACTATTTCCGCATTCACGACGCAACCGGATGCTTTATTTCCGTGAAAAAAAAATCGCTGATCTTGGCCTGCTTCTTCGTCCTGGAAATGAAATTAAAGACGCTGGTCTCGATCTTCTCGAGCCTGTCCAGGTGCGACAGCCCAGGTCCTTCCATGTCATCGCAACAACGGCGAATGAAGCTGAACGCAGTGGCCACTTCACCCGCTGACTACAATCGTGTAGCCGCCTCCTCGTCCAGACGATCTTCGCCACTCGAGCTATCGGCGTGGGCTCCTGCGACCGCAGCTATGATATCCTCGTCACCGAGGCTCGCAACAGCCTGAACATTGGTGTCAGCGTTCACGAAGTTGTCGGCAGACACTCCGGCTGGAACAGCAGCCGGGAAAAGGGATGACAACTCACGAAACGTGTCGCCCATGCATCCGTCGTCGTCGCCGTCTTCGCAAGCTTCGGAAAGTTCGGCCGTCACAAAGCCTGCATTCCGGAAGCAGTTGGCCACGGTCTCCTTCTTCATGCGCTCCAAGCGCCTGTCATCATATGTATGGCCCCAATCGGGGCATCCCTACCTCGCACTGCCACATTTTCCCAGCGTTCGGGCTTCTGGGCCTAGAGAGATTCAGCATACCAGGCTCCGTCCGCTAACGCTACGGCGGCCGGTAGCAGGGCGCGAGCGGGCAAGCGCAAATTCGTTCCGGTAGGGGGGTTTAGTTCCGCGAGCCAGTCTTCGCCATACCCGCGCATGCCCGCGCATGCTCCACATCCTCCTCAACCTTAATCGGGGGTGCAGCGACGCCGAAGAGCACCTTCCGGCTCCCGCGGCGTTCGATATACCCAATGTAGGGAAAAATACGGTTCGATATAAACGTACGAATTCCTATACTTTTACACAGAATTTTCAAGGGGATAATTCATGAGTTCGATATAGACAAGAATTCGATATACCCGTGTTCGATATATCCGTGTTCGACTGTATATATATATATATATATATATATATATATATATATATATATATATATATATAGAAATAAGGGTTGGCAGTCGAGAAAACCTCGGAAAGCAAAGGGGAGGATGTGGTAGATCATTGAAACAGATTAAGAATTTGGAAAGAAAGAAAGAAAGTGAAGAAAAAATGCCCGCCAGGTGGGATCCGAACCCACGACCTCCAGAATACCGGTCTGGTGCGATAACCACTACGCTACCGGCGGGGCGATTTTCCCATTCACTTTCTGGGGTATTTATGTTAGGTATGTTTGTTTCCTGTGCTTGGGGGTGGTAGCCAGCGCCATTCGGACTAATCGGGGTGAAGGGGACCTTCTTTTTTAACCCCCGGGTCGTGACTCGAGTGTCTACGACATGTCCAGAGTGGTCGACCAGCTTTGAACCCTCTTAAGCTCCCTTTGGCAACAAGACTGCCAGAACAGAGGCCCTCGCTATGCATGTAGCGAATCAGAATAGGAAATGAGGGGCTCGTTGAAAATAACACAGAAATAAGGGTTGGCAGTCGAGAAAACCTCGGAAAGCAAAGGGGAGGATGTGGTAGATCATTGAAACAGATTAAGAATTTGGAAAGAAAGAAAGAAAGTGAAGAAAAAATGCCCGCCAGGTGGGATCCGAACCCACGACCTCCAGAATACCGGTCTGGTGCGATAACCACTACGCTACCGGCGGGGCGATTTTCCCATTCACTTTCTGGGGTATTTATGTTAGGTATGTTTGTTTCCTGTGCTTGGGGGTGGTAGCCAGCGCCATATACAGTATCCGACCGTTTATTCGGACACCTTCGAGGCATTGCCACTTCTCTCATTGAAGTACATGTACATCCACGACCGATAGTTCGGACGCCGCACAGCACGCCCTTCGATTTTTCGGACTCCAGCTTCGGTGCTCTTGGAATTTTTGCCGGCGAATACCACCAGTGGACCAAGGGGTCATCAAGAACTTGAAACTGCACTAACGATCACGCCTTCTGAATCGCGTGCTCAGCTATCGGCATCCTGTCTGATGCCTGGAGGGCAATTATATAGGACACGATCCGCAACTGCTTTCGGCCTGCACAACCAGCACAACCAACACAACCAACACAACCAGCACTTAGATTAGGGGGTCCCGAAGTATCTCAGCAAAAACTACCGCTCTACTCCCGTCGGATAACTTAGAGGATTGTTCAAAGATTTTTCTCTCTTTCCCGGTCTTGGCATTCTTCGACAGCAGGGATTACGTCATTACAGAGGTGTAGCGGCAATTGGCCGGCTTTCCTTTAGTTTCAGCAATGAACGCATTTGATAGCCACTTAAAAGGAAAGGCACAAAAGCCAAGCAGAGACAAAAGGCGTATCTGCTGCGACGAGCAAATCCCGCAGTGCCGCTCCGTGCTGGCGATAACAATAGCTTTCGCAGTGGCTCAACATGCGAAGGCGTTTATCAGAAGTGTTTCAGATTTCTTTGAATACATTATGAAGAGAAATGAGATGTTGAGAGGAATGCGGGAGGGTTGCGTGGAGTAACGACCGTAAACAGGAAGGGGATATTTAGGCTACGTGAAAAATCCAGCACTACGCGAAAACTCTCGCGTAAAAAATGTAAAAAATATTCCTGGCTCTCGCGTAAGAAATATTCCTGGCAGCCTGTCATCACTTCTACTCTGCCCGTCGCGTAAGCGTCTGCGGCCTTGGGCGGTGTTTAAATAGCTGTATTCGCATAGCTAGAGCTAGATCGGCAAAGGAGGACGCGGATGGCAGCCAGCCCGCGTTCACCGCCGCAGAAAATGCTGTGCAAGCTGCCCCACGTCACATGAAAACGCTTTTAGGCTATCAGTTGTGGTGGCAAGGTCGAGTGACTGCAGCTTGTTCCACAAAGATCCGACGACAAATATTTGCGAGAGGGACCAGTCAGAAGGACGCGAACGAAGACGTGTATAAGCGTAAACAACGACCGGGGTAGGAAACCCCCAAAACGGTGCAAGCTGTGATTTCTGTTCACGGTTGTACTGTTATAACGGCGTTATGTAGAGCACGCGCGCAATGGCGTCACTATTTTGATGCCTAGCACTCTTCGCCGAGTACCCCCACAGACAGGGCCGTGTAACGCCCTGCGTTTGCATAAAAAAGAATAATTGGCGAAGCAACACATTTAGTAGTTATAATAGCGTAAATAAAGATAATTGGTCGAACAGAATTCGGTAAAACCGAAAATGCGAAACAAATATTACAAGTTTGAGATAACAAAATAAAAAAAAATTCCCTCGCACTTCCCCGAGAGGGATAGTGTGTAAGTGCGAATGCACGGTTGTTGATTGCGCGATTACGGTGGATATCGTGATCTTGGAGTGGAGAGGAGGCGCCCAACACCCGCAGTCACTGAGCGGAGAGAGGAGGAGGAGAGTAGCGCCCGCCGTTACGGCGAGGGCTACACGAGTGCCCTCACGCGTCGGAATGCGGAGCGCCCGCTACGCGAGCGAGAGCTCTCCCGCGCGAAGTGGAGAGGAGGCGCCCAACACCCGCAGTCACTGAGCGGAGAGAGGAGGAGGAGAGTAGCGCGCGCCCATCTCCCCCCGTTGCTAGGGGAGACGAGGAGGAAGACGAGGAGCGCGCGCACCCGCAGCTGTTGCTATGCGGACAACGGCGGCGGACGATTCAGGCTCGCTTAAGAAGTGCATTCGCACTTAAAAAGTCCGTCTTATACACCTTCACCAGAACACGAAGACTGCAATAAAGAAAGCCGGGAGGAAAACGTTGTAAACACAAATAAAAATACGGAACACGGGCCGACCGTGCTCCAAATACACTATTTTCGAGGTTATGGCAGTTAATCGCTACAACGAAGTTAATGTACATCATGGGCAAACAATAAACAAACGAGAACTCTGAAACAATACAGCAAGGCAACGTATCTGTCCCCGCTGCTGTGGCTCCCGCGGGTTCGATTCCCGGCCACGGCGGCCGCTTTTATGATGGAGCTAAAAAGCCAAAACGGCGTGTGTTCGAGATTTCGGCGCACGTTAAAGATCCCCAGGTGGTCAACATTAATCCGGAGCCCTCCACTACGGTGCGCCTCATCGCCTGTGTAGTTTCGGTGCGCTAAACCCCATAATCAATCAATCAAATACTCATTACGAAATCTGGCTATAAAGATCACTATGTAGGCAAACGTCGTAAGAATGCAGGGCATTAAGAGGCACAATTCTCCAAATTTCTGCCCATTATGCGTAGACTTCTTTGCCGAGTACTCGAACAGCCAGGATCACGTAACGCCCGGCACTCGCAAAAGAAAATGCGAAATTGGGGGAAGTAATACATTTATTCGTCATAATAGCGGAAATGGAGATAATTGGCCGAAAAGGATATTGAAAAAACACAAAAAATAGAAAGAATAAAATTTCAACAGAAAATATCTCACGAAATAAAAAAACATGCAGCATGTTACGCGGCGGCAGGACATAGATGAGACGAACGATGTAATGGGGTAGAACGATCTATTTACAGTATTTACAAGCGGCCATGGCCGAGTCCGCTGAGTCTGCACGCGCCCTCTTCATCGTCGTCTTCGATGCCGAGCTATGCCGCCATGGGGCATTGTCCACTGGTCCCGTGACAATATGCAACTTATAAATCTCCAACCAATCGAAGAATAAACGAAAAAAGGACCCAAAGAAAAGCTAGAAATACGAATAAAAAATAGAGAGAATGAGCAAACCATGTAACGCCCTGCATATATACAAAAATTTATAACTTACTGAAGTATAGATTACAATAGCGGAAATGGAGATAATGGCTCGAACAAAATTTTGAGAAATAGAACAACAATTAAAATGAAAATAAATATTTACAATAACTATCCGGCAAAACCAAACATATGCATCTTATACACCTCCTCCATAAACCTTAGACTCAAAAAAGAAGAAGAACCCGCGGACGAACGTTGAAATACGAATAAAGAATAGCGAAAACACACCAAGCGTGCACTACGCCCTTTCACCTGCGAAAAAAACACATATCGGCGAAGGTAAAGGCACCTATTCTCAATAGTTCTATTATTTACATTTTTGGGCAAAAGAAACAAAGTGAAACTAAAAAAACCAAAATCCTTGGCAACTCATAGCCAAACCAAGCTGTAAAATACTCACAGTCTAGGAAAGCGGCATAAGAATGCTAAGCATTTTTAGACAGTTCTCTTTATTTCTGCAGACTTTTATTTTTCCTCAATTCCATTAAACATTTACTTACTCGCTGACTCAGTTAAAATATAAGAAAGAGAGAGCAGGTTGGCGTCGCTCTCAATAGGAGAACGTAGCACCTGGGCGCTTCTCTTGCGCATGCGTGTAATTGCGCTTGTTTTGCCGTTTGGCATCGTTAAAGGCGCCGACATACCGGTTGGTCGACGCTCGATCTTCTGATATAAACGCTTTGGAAGGCTGTACACATCCCCTAAATAAAAAAAATCACCACCCCTTCCCAAAGAAAGCCGTGAGAAGCGCGAAAGCTTTCTAACAACAAAGGTCCGTCCAACCTTCGCTAAAACTGCATCAATCAATCGCCAAACCTTCGAAGACCCAAACCGCAAACGAAGAACGAACACATGCGACGCTCTAAATAAACGCATCTACGAACGATCTAAGTGTGCTGAGCTATATAATAGCGCTGGAAACAGGACTACAGAAATGGCACACAGACAGGGCGCTGACTAACAACTGAGTTTATTGTCACTGAAAGAGCAATAAATACAAAAAGAAAGGGACACCTGAAGAAAGAAATAACTAAAGGATACAAAAAAACAACCAGTTCCAAAAAGTACAGTAATCTTCATTACTAACACAATCGCAGAAACTAGCACGCCTTGTACCAAAGCCCTACTTATCTACAGTATCACCAAGAAAGGGAATTTCTTTCCCCGAGAGAGCAACAGAAGGAGCGCTGGCGCAATCATGTTTCCGGGTGTGCATTTCCCAGGCTTCTCTAATCTCTCGTCGTATCCGGTTCCGGTATCGCGCCAGCACGTGGCCTTTCTCAAACAGAGGCGAACAGCCTGGGCAATTGGCAACGTGTACAGCGAGTGTGGTACCCGTGGTGTTTCTTACGTCGTGCGCGTACTCCCGAAGACGATCATTGAGGTATCGCCCCGTTTGTTCCACGTATGACCGCTTACAAGACAGTGGTATCTCGTAAATAACCTCCCCCTGGCATTGGACGTAGGGCTTCGCATGTTTCTTCGTGCATTTTTTCCTCGCTGGTCTCTCACCGTGTACTTTGAGGCAAAGTCTTTTAAATTTGTCAGGAGCAGAAAACACGAAATGAACACCCGACCGCCCTACTATTTTCTTAAGCCTGTGGCTCACCCCGTGGATGCAAGGGATCACGGCTATCTTCTTTCTCTCTCTGGATGGAGGCTCCTGTTCCTTGGGTGGTTTTCTCAGTCCTCAGTGGTTTTCTCAAGCCGGGTTTTATGCCCGCGCCGTTTGTCCAGAGATCTTACCCGAGCGTTTCGGTCGACCAACCGGTCTATGGGGAAATGCATTAGTTTTTTGACGGGACTCAATCGGTCGCAGGAAAGCTTTCGCTTTTAAAGTGCTGAGACAATGTTCATCTATTCATAGCGCGAGGCCGTAACTTGCGCGAGTTAGTGAAGGTTTATTGTGGTAAACTGGCGCTTTTACGTGACAAAATCTCTAAAATGTCTTAGGCACCCAATTCCCCTTATTCCTTTCTAATAAACAAGGAAATAATGGATAGAGAAAAATAGGTTGCAATGTTTCATAATAATAGAGGGATAATAGATATAGATAGATTTGAATGTTTCTGAAATAAATGTATGTACGCAAACATTTGTGGCATGCTAGCACAGACGGTTTCTTGAATGCCACGCCCTTCGAGAAATAAATAATTGCACAACGAGCGATGATAGCACGCTTGGCATCTTAACAATGGCAATTCGCAATGCCATTACTATCACGTGGGGGAGCTACATGATGTCTTAAGTGCCACTATCGGCACTGATCGGAGCCTTAGCTTTAGCACGTAAGATAGTGCCGTAGCCTCATTGTCAGCGGTGTTGTCACTGAACTGTGAAGTCCCACGCTTGGTAATGCTTCGATGCGCGTGAAGGCGACCCTACACTAAGCACCCCACAACGGTGTGCAACGCACTTCGTGTTTGTAATGCGAAGGCATTTCATGGCCCATTGTGCCAAAAATTTGGCGTCCCGTGTTGTATTTTGGGACAAAAAAAAATTAGCAGTGGCTTAGCTCGGCTATGCCAGGATATACGTAGCTTGAGCTAAGGTTCAGCCGGTTATTCTTAGGTTTCCTGGTTGTCTAGGATTAGCTGATAATCATGCTTACTGCGTCTAAATGATTTCCTATCCAATCGAATCCAATCTAATTTATTCCAATCCAGTCGCGGCAGCTCCGGTGCGCCAGCTGGGCGCCGTGAGGCGTCACTGCTCCTCGCGCATGCGCAGCACGGCTTTCTAGGAGCCACGCGAAACTGCTCAACCTGGGCCAGTGTAGCTCACGCTACAAAACGGCTCCTTGAGGTAGCGTGCACTGACGCCACTATAGCTGCCATGTTGTAGCACCGCGCGCACGGCGGACGGCTGTATCTGCCATTGTTATCTCGAGCAGCGCTGACAAAGCTGATTGCGATAAGCGGCGGTGGTGTCGTCATATGCAAGGCACGTATATCGCAATAGAATGCCAGGCCAAATAATCATTAGCGAAAGCAGAGACTATGAACACGGGGTGTTCTATGAATGTTTGCCTTTGGTAGAAACTTTGCGTCCTTTTGTCTAGCGATGTCCACTGGGCGATTAGGCTTATCTTTTCGCTCGTGTTGAAGTGCACGCGCATGCGGCCTAGTCGGCGCTGAGGGATCAAGCGCAGGCGAAGCATCTGTTTCACCCACGTCTAGTCACGTGGTACGCAGCGGCGATTCAATAAGAAAGGCATAACTTGCGCGCCGGCGGGTGAAGGTAACTTACAACGCGATGAATGGCCTTGAAGGATGCAGCATTTAGAGATTTCGCTTTAAAAACAAAGACCGCGCGCTAGGCAACGCAGAGCGGAAAGGTGAGAGAGCTGCAGCTGTGGCTGTGAGTGCGGTGTTCGCCCGCATATCAAGCACGAACTCCGCTGACCGGGCACTGCGGGGCAACAGTTACAGTTACTCGCAGCGCGAAACTGGAAAGTGCACTCATCGGCGTTCGGTTGGACATTAATGCTTTCGTTTTTCTTGCAAATTTTGATTAGAATCGTTATTTACATTCACTGGTTCGCTATGGTATTAACAACCACTTTCCAGTACTACTTGCAGTAAAAACTTTAGTAAACAAAGACGTTGTCCAGGCGGCGTCTAGAACAACGCGTTACCGGAAGTGGCATTGAGGCCTTTAGGGAGGCAATTGTTGGCGTGAATTGGTCTCATGTCGTCGTCATGATGGACTGCAAACGTCACTTGCAACACTTTTTCGTGGGATTTTGTAGAAATATATAACTGATAGTATCCCGACCCGTGCGAATTCCTCAGTTTAAAAGGCAAAACGAGAGTGGATTACGTCGCGCTTACTTTTAAAAATTCAGAAAAAGAACCAAATGTTCAAGAAATTCGTCGAACAGCGTAATCCATAACTGTTTTCACAATTCAAGTTGTACAGAAATAAACTCAACAAAGGAATAAAAGAGGCCAGAGATGCGTACTATTCCGCCATGTTTTAATCCCGTCATGATGAAGTGCAAAAATATGGAGACAAATAAATACAGTAGTTCTGCATTCGAACAATATGGCAGCTCCCGTAGAGATAACTGTTGATGGAACTAGTTTCGCGGGAAAAGATATGCGTGATGCCTTTGATGATTATTTTCTTAGCCTAAGCACTGAATGTGCTGCATTGACAGTTGACAATTCGTATTTTTATAGCAGTAATTGCTGGTTTAGGAACCCAATGACATGCTCTGAAGTTTATTCTGCTTTTATGAACATGAAAAATAGACAAAGCCGGGATGCGGATGACGTTCACATGATGGCGATGGAATGCGCCCTTGATATATTAACCCGAATAGTTACAGAAATCCTTAACGTCTGCCTTAATTCAGGCGTTTTCCTACCGAAATGCAAAAGGCAAAAGTTTCTGGCCTCTTCAAAGAGGGAAACAGTAGATGCGTGTCAAGCTATCGGCCCGTGTCGATATTGGAGGTAATCTCTAAAGGGCTTGGAAAGATAATTCAAATTCGGATGTCGTCGTTTTGTAAAACTTGAATTAGTTTCTGATGACCAAGTCGGTTTTGGTACGCACAAATCTACGGAATTAGCACTACTTCAACAAAAATAATACGTGTTACGGTCCTTCGAAGAAAATTAAGTTCATAAATAAATTCATAATTTTTTCTCAAGCGTTGGATTTCAATAATCATAACATACTTTTATCGAAACTTGATAGGTGTAGTTTATCGGGGTGGCTTTCACTTTTTGCTCGCTTCTTAGTTAGGCAATCGTACACAGTATTTTTCCAGTGAAGCCCACAAATTAGCCGTTAAGCGTATAATAACTGGCGTCCCACAGGGTAGTCGATTAGGGCCGTTGTTGTTTAATCTCTATATGAATGTTATTTTAAACTTATGTCAAAAAGCGAATGTATTTTGTATGCCGATGATATATGATCACACTTTTTTTGTTGGACTTGTCAGAGAACAGATTGGAAGGGAAACTAACGCTGTCTTGCAGTCTATTCAATGCTGGTCAGCTACTAATCGATTATAAACGAATGCAAATAAATAAACAAACAAAGCTATACTGTTCCCACACCGAAATGAACAAATCATTGTTCCCATGTCTGTTAAATTTGGCTTTGAATAAATAGAAATGCTGGAATGCCTGAACGTATTAGGAGCACACTGCAGTAGTCACCTTGCTTGGGATAACCACGTAAATTCTCTAATTAAATTGTCTCGCTTGCAGGAATTCTTAGAAAACATCGACACTAAATTCCAATTAAAGTTATGTTGTTACTTCATAACTCTTTGTTTGAATATTATTTGGATTACGCTAGCCAAGTTTGGGCAACTGCGACACTTGCTAATAAAAATGGACTTCATGTGTTGCAAAAAAAATATCCTTACGTCCCATTTGGAATCTTAACTGTTCGGCCCAGTCTGGTCATTTATTCCAAAAATACTGCATTATAAAAACGTTTGATCGTTATCATGTGAGATTAGCAAAAAAGTGAAAAAAACTATTTGAGCTCGCCTCTCTTTGCCCGAATTCGCCTGCGTACACTTGCTGAAACACTGAACGATGACACTTTCCCACTTTCCGTACTTCACACGGTCTGCAAACTTTACCTAATACTTCACCGCCATTACTTTACAAACTTGGGCAGGAAATATAGATCTGACGTGTAATGCGAAGAAGGAAGTGTGCAGGTTGATAACGCTGTTCTGTTGGTTGCTGATTTCTTTTTTACGTCGTCCATCCAGTTATCGTTCAACTATGGCACCTAGCGACGCAGCCTTGGAAAACAGTTCCTTGACGGCTTTCTTTTTTCTTTTCTCTTGTTTGCTACTTTTCAAAATTTTCAAATCTTCGGGCCTTAAATAACTATTACTTTTTTTTCTACGAGTAACTTTTGTGATTTAGTATGTAAGTCACTGTACAATATCTTGATTGATGTTTTCATTTTTCTTGAAGGGTTTGTTTCTGTTGTACGACGTAGTCCACTTGTGTACTCTTTTTTTATTGCTTGTTTCTTTACGTGTGCATCCTTGCAGACTGGCAGTATATTTGTATACAAAGAAGTTGGTTTCAGTATGTGCTTCGATGTTTCTTTTTTTCAGCAAAAACAGGTTTTTAGAGTTGCGCTGTCACATTTTTAGAATGCAATATTCGCTTCTGTGTTTAGTTGGTAGTCCACATATATTTTTTTCCTTTGCATATATTTATTACTCTAATAAGATCGCATTAATACATATGCTTTATGTTGAATGCTGTATAAACTATACAACATGCATATTGCCGTCTGCTGCTTAGCGCCAGAAGTGGGCTGACGGGCTCGTCAAGCTGCTTCTATGCAGCTTTTATCGTCGGCCTTGCCATGTGCAAAAACGGCGTTAAAAACCTTGGAAGAGTATGTTACGAGTGGTTGCTTATGATCGTACGCCTGTTGTCCACAACGCCATAGCAACTGTCGCCCCTTTGTCAACAGCGATGGACTCACGGACATGCTTCGGGATTGGCGTGGCAGTGTTCATCCTTCTGCTCTGGGATGTGGCACGTGCCGACGACTGGGAGGAGAGAGTGAGGCATCATTTCCGCTCGACTGAAGACCCTAACTCATCAAGACGATGTAAGCCTCTTTGATATTGCCTCCATTTTTTAACAGCGAAGCTGTTTAACGATTTGTCGATTCAGTATAACAGTATACAGAAAACAAATCTCACCGGTACCGGGAGGATTCGAACCTGCGTCTGGAAGATCAACGCAGTTCGAGTCAGTCGTCTTATAGCCGTGCTACACGAGCGTTTCGAAGGCCTTTGAGTGGAATGTCATTTGACTCAAATGCCACCTTCGAGCTGCTACACGACGTTTTTTTTTTTTTTTTTTTCAAAAGCATTTGGTTGAAATGCCACTTGAGTCAAAGGAGCACCACCAACGACCTTTGAGGTTCTCAAAGGCGTTTGAAACGCGAACACTCGTACTCTAGGCGCAGTTTCTGCATACCGCCATTACAAAAACAATTATTTACGAGTAAAACTTTGTGTTTGAAGTGCTTCATAATTTTTGACTTGTTTATGTTCTCTATCACTCGCTCAACGATTACAACGTAACTTGGTATACTTTCAACTCCGGCGAGGCGAAAAAAGGACAAAAAAAAAACTGGATGTTTTGTGCATGTTTTATGAATGCTTGTAGATTGTTATCAATTTGATCACTGACAATTCTTTTTTTCTTTTAACTCTAAAATTAAATTTTTGTCAAGAACAATACGGGGCAGTAGTGACGACGTCAAAACATGGCGGGCGAACGCGGATATTTTCAACTGCCTTTGAGAATTGTTGCGTACCGTACTTACCCGATTCTAACGCACACCTTTTTTCCGCAAAAATAGGCCGAAAAATCGCATGCGCGTTAGAATCGGATACAAAACCGAAACTGCCGAAACAGCGGAAATTTCGTTCCACCCATCGCCCTCTCCATCTCAAGATGGCGCCAAAGCTTTTAGCAACAATTTTTCGGATCTAGGTGCCTAGGCTTTTCTATCGGCGGTAACACAAATCGTCAAATTATTCCACTTGCGCGCTTGATAACAGCAATGGAAGCAGCGGCAACGAAGGTGCGCCGCTTCCGCGGCTTACGAGCGGCTCCCACGCATTCACAACGAGCGGTTGGCTGAAGCGTACGCCTCTGTAGAAGCTCGCGGGATGGGCGTGCGAGGCGTGGGCCACGATCCCATCGAACACGGTTGAACGTTTGTTCAGAAGTGTGGCATCGCGAACGCGCTTAACGACACCGATGACGATATGTTGCGGTCAGCGGAAGGCGACAAGGAGCTCTCGGAGAGCGACGAGGAGTGAGATGAGTGAGATTACTTCGGGAAATAAATCGCCCGTTTCTCTCGCATTCGTTTTTCTTGCTCACAAAGTTCCTTGCGCGTTACAATCGGAGGTGCAAGTTTTTTCGGTTTTTTGCCTGGAAAATAGGGTGCGCGTTAGAATCGGGGGCGCGTTAGAATCGGGTAATTACGGTAGATATCGGCTGAACTCGATCCTTCCAGTTCGAATGGCATTTGAAATTTCAGAGGCCATTCGACTGAAACCTCCTTCCAAACGATCGTGTAGCACAGGTATTACCCACTCGGCTACGACCGCGACTTAGCACTTGAGAGTCAAACGGCTTACTTACTCGGCTGTGATTGTGGGAAGAGGAATCACGCTACCCGCTCGACATACCACACGTGATAGGTGTACACACCCGCCGCGGTGGCTCAGTGGCTAAGGCGTTGCGCTGCTGAGCACGAGGTCGCGGGTTCGATTCCCGGCCGCGGCGGCCGCTTTTCTGATGGAGGCGAAAAGCAAAAATGCCCGTGTGTACGGGATTTCGGCGCACGATAAAGATCCCCAGGTGGTCAAAATTAATACGGAGGCCTCCACTACTGGCGCGCCTCATCGCCTGCGTTGCGTCGGCGCGTTAAACCCCACAATCAATCAAACTACGCTTGGACACTCGCCCTCTGTCCGAACAAAAGATCTTGGGCACGTGGGCTGACAACAGGAAGCAAAGCCTAGCCGTTAAAGCCCTGCTTCCATTTCTTGGTGACTCCTCTTTGGATTCTCGCCTCTAGGTTGCGACAAAATTGAACAGACTGCGAAGTAATGTCTGAGCAGTTTCTTTTTTTTTTTCGTGGATGATAGTCATGTGCTTAAAAGTGAACTGTAGTCATCTGATTCAGCGCCCCGTTGTACGTGAGACGTTTATTGGTTTACTGCTTGTACATAGTTCATTTGTCGCTTTCATTGTCATTCCCCACACCCATATTCATTCCTTTCTCTTTCTGTCCCCAGTACCCTCCCCCCAGAGGGAAGTAGCAGGCCCAAGATAAATTTCTCAGGCCGACCTCTTCTCCTTTCTCAATAAACATTTACTCTCTCTCTGTGTGGTTGTAATCACGTGTGCACTTCCTTCTTGGTTATCGTGAGCGGCGCTAGTACCCATTGTTATAAGTGCGCAGTATTTCCGACAATTTGTTTGTGCGCACCTTTTCGAGCGGTGCTGTAAGGTACAAGTGGGACGTCTTCGCTCCGTGCGCGATAAAAAAAGAGGAAGGCGTTACTGGTTCTGTCGCGGGAGTGATGGCTGCTTGAATAAACAGCTACTGAGGGAAAGACGAATGCTTATTCTAGAAACCAGGCGCTGTAAAACAAGCCGCGCGGAGGCGTTATCGTCGTGGTGGGTCGACGCTCGCGCGATTACCTTCAAATCGCACGCGACTGTACATGCTGTGCATCCTGGCGACGAGCCGCGTATGCGCAGTAGGAGCAAGTTACGAGAGTTTGTGGCCAACCTTTGTATGGAAACACCACCGTACTACGTCTTTCCATCGTCCGTTGAGCTCTCGGCACGAAATACAAAAATAAATATAGCTGCGTGCGCCGTTTTCGCTCAACGAAGTTAGATAACGCGACGGGTAGAAAAACCAAAACGCTCACACGCCGAACGATGATCTTCTATACCAAGGTTGGATACGAACTCGTAACTTTTTCCTGCTGCGCATACGCGGCCCGTCGCCACGATGCGTGGCATGCACCCAAGGCCACGCACTCCGTTGTTCGTATTTCAATGTATCACCATAGTACCAACACTTGTTCTGATTTGCTTCACGAGACCAAAGCGGCCTTTTTTTTAAGAGCCATGTACGCAAAATGCTAGCTTGGTTCACTAAAAAGATGGCTTCGTCCCGGTAGAAAGAACACAAATTTTATCGCAAGCTTCGGGAAAATTTAATAGAGATATTAAAGAAAACATTCCAAGCAGTGCCGGCTCCAAAGCCGCTCTCTGGCGAAGTCTTGACGACGTCAGAGTCTTGTTTGTCGCCGATCGACGCCACCGCCAAGAAACACGACTATGTGATTTTAGGGGGCCTCTAGTTTCGCTCGTTCATATCACTTGAATGCTAATGCGCGGTTAACACACTGTTAACTATGTTTTTAGTGCTAGCCCGTAATACGTCACTCCTGTCCATATTCCACATTGTAGCGCGAAATTTGAGTTTTCCAAAACTTCTTGAGTATTTTAGCAGCGATGCCGTTTATCCGGGTGTTTGCTCCGGCGAACGTGCGCAGAAAAACGTCGCTGAGACATGACGTCATGGCGGGCGCCTGTGCCACCGTAGCTTTGCCTCGCCGCGCTCGGACGGGACCGGCATACTGGTACAGGCACGGCTTTGGAAACGCGTCGCGGAGGTGCTTGATATACCGCTGATTGAGACGAGTGGTGCAGTTTGTATGCTGCAACGAGAAGAATTAATGCCAAAATGAAAGAAGCCAAATGGCCGAGCCTTTGCCCGCCCAGAACACCGTCATGGTGGCGCCGTCGTTGCGGGAACACGTCCGCTATTTTAGAAAACGACATTTCCTTCGTCACTAATTACTCAAAAGTTGTGAAGTTCTTAGCTATGCTCGCTCGGCGTAGCTAAGCAGAAAAAGTATTGAAACATTGACATTCTATCGAAAAAACGCATATGGGTTTTATATAGAACCCATTAAAATCATACGGGCCCGTAAGAGTTCAATTCATACAGGGGCCCATATGAATTCTTATGGGCCAATATGATACGGACCCATAACAGGTCTGTCTACAAGACCGCGTGTAATACAGCGAAGCCGCGTTATTACAAAGTCGTGGGGACAGGAAACCGACTTCGTTATAACCGCTGCTTTGCTAAAAGCGGGGATGACTCGCTCTTAACCTTAACCTAGGTTAACGTTAAACGAAGTGAAGAAATAAAATAAAGACATCACGTTGAAATGATGGTTAGCTGATATATTATTCCAGGAGGTTTTAGAGGATACAAGGCTGGCTTAAACCTACAGGCACCATGTGTCAGCGGCTAATACTCAAGAGTGTAAATGTTGGTGTCCTACAAGTTACCCTTCCACAGATAAGGCATACCTCGTTCCCATCAAGGCATGCATACGCTTGCTGTTAAGAATTCCTCCGTTCTCGTAAGGCGTGTCTAAAGTTTACACGTCGCTGACGGGGAAGAGCTCGGGAGGACTTTGGAGGCCCCGGATCAAGTAACCGAAGACGAGGATCGGAACGAAAAGCGGCCGCTGTTTACACCATGCGGCGCATCCGACACCATGCCACAGACCACGGACGGTGCGGCGCCAGCGAGCGACGTGTGTTTATATGTGTGCGCGCTTGCAGACGAACCGACGCCAACCATCGCCATTTGAGGCACCGAGACTCTCCTCTTTGTTCGTGCCCTTACCCTCTTTCTGTAGTGTATACCTGTGCGTATAATAAAACAGATCTTCAAGTGAACCCACACTGTTCGCATCGTTCCTTGGAGATCTCCTGCGCGCGCGGCACCAGCCGCCCCGTTAAGTTACGCGCAGTCGAGCGGGAACTCGCTAATATCTAAAGGCAAGTTCACGCCTGCGGTTTTCCGTACTGTTTTCGACAAAGAAAACACTACTCAACATTTTGGTGCCGAAACCCGGGAGAAGTCGACCAAGCGACACCGAGAGCATCATGGATCGACTCCAGAGAAAGCAAGCAGCAATTCGCAACAGCATCGACAAGACCATTGCAACCGCCAACGAGCTACTGCAAGCGTCACCAGCAGCGATCGGTGAGCTGGAAGAATTGTTTGACTTGCTTATCCAACAATCTGAAGAGCTTAGAGTAGCTAACGAGAACGTCGAAAAGAAGATAGACATCGACCAGCTTGATGAAGAATTGGCCAGCTGTAGTGCGTACAGCACAAAAATAAGCTCGATGAAAACAATCCTCAAAAGAGCTATCAAAATGGGAACAGCTAGCGACATTGCCCCGGCGGTTTCATCGCAAGTTAACACCAGTTCAACGAGCAACACACAGTCCTCGGCTCCCGCGTCAAGTACGACGTCGTTTCAATCACAGGAGGCAACCACCAGACTTCCGAAGCTCGAAATTGCAAAATTCAACGGAGACGTGCGCTCATGGCCGAAATTCTGGAACGAATTCGAGTCGACAATCCACAAGAATTCAGCGCTTCCAGCCATTGACAAATTTAAGTATCTCTCAAGCTATCTGACAGGACGAGCTGCCGCTGCAATCGAAGGCCTTACGTTGACAGACAGAAACTACGAGATCGCGGTCAAAACCCTTTTGGAGAGGTTCGGCAAAGATGAAGTGATCATCGAGGATCATATGTCGCGGTTGCTGTCGATTCGACCCGTGCTGAACGTCGAGGAAACAGGGAGGCTGAGGATGCTGTACGATGAAATTCAGGCTGGTGTCCGAAGTTTGGAGGCGTTGGGCGTGCCGCCGAGCGGCTACGGAGTGCTGCTGCTCACGGTCCTCCGAAAGAGCATTCCAAAGGAGCTTCGCTTGGAGTACTGTCGCAGGAAGACAGCTCGCAGTGATGGAACCGAGGATGAGCTACTGAGTTTTCTAGACTTCCTGCGAAATGAAATCGAGAGCAGAGAGAGAGCAGAGTACGGTACTTGTCGGTTTCAAGAGTCTCATTCGCCACGAAACAAACAGAACCGCATGGGAAACGACCAAAAGCAGGCATCGTCGTCAGTCCTGTCAGCGTTCGCGGATAAGAAGGAAAATGCATGCGCCTTTTGCAAAGCACGTGATCACCTGACAGCCGACTGCCAGGCGGGTGTTTCTCTCGAACAAAAGAGCAACATACTGAAACAAGAGAGACGTTGCTTCAAATGCACCAAACGAAACCATCGAGCAGCTGAATGTCGTACGGCAAAATGGCTCACTTGCGCGAAGTGCTCAGCTCGACACGCCACTGCTCTTTGCGGCCTCAACAACAGACCCGCCCAGGAACCATCGAGCCAGGTTGCGGCCCCGCCAGCGCCTACCGCAGAGTCGTCACTTCAGGTAGGCAGCGACGGTTGGCGCTGTCCGCATTATGCTGCAAACTGCTCAAGTTTGGGCAGAGGGACCTCACGAGCGATCCAAAGTGAGACTCCTTCTCGACGGCGGAAGTCAGCGCACATTTGTGAAACAAGAACTATCGCGACGGCTAAAACTCCGCGTCCTGGGAGAGGAAAAACTGACAATTATGACCTTTGGCAACGAGAGGCCCACTGAGCAAAGAAAATGCCGCCGCGTCGAGCTGTGGCTGCGCAACCAACACAGCGGAAACGAAGTCCGAGTGGAAGCGTTGGAGGTCCCTCATATTTGCTGCGACGTGATACCAGCTCCTGAGATGACCACCGTGGCATACCTTAATGAACAAGGAATGGAGGTCGCCGACTGCTCGGTCGATGGGTCCCGTCTCGACGAAGTAGGACTCCTCCTAGGAGCCGATTATTACTGGGAGGTGGCCACCGGTAACATCAAGCGCCTACAAAGCGGGCTCGTCGCCGTGGAGACGGTTTTCGGATGGACGTTGCAGGGAAGTGCGTCAACTTCGTCATCCGCTGTCGCCTATCACGCCAGCACCGGGGTCTTGCGCGTAACGGTAAGCGCCGACCTGGATGACGACAATCTTTCCAAGCAGCTAAAATCATTCTGGGAGCTGGAGCACATAGGCATTACGGACAAGCCAGATAACACCCACACCGAGAAGCAAGTGCTACAGGACTTCAAAGAAAACGTCGCTTACAAGGACGGTCGCTACTGCGTTGCCCTTCCCTGGCAAGAAAACATACACGAGCTTGCGGATAACAAGACGACGGCTCTTGCGAGGCTCTCCTCTCTGACTACAAAGCTTTTGCGCAGTGAAGGCACGGCTGAGGCCTACGACAGGGCGATGCGGGACTACCTCCTTACCGGACACGCTGAGGAAGTTCCCGAAGCGGGTGAGTCCCCGAGGGGGCCTGTTTATTACATGCCGCATCGCGGCGTAACGCGCCCGAGCAGTGAAACTACCAAATTAAGAGTAGTTTTTGATGCTTCGTCAAGCGCACCAGGTCAGCGGTCTTTGAATGAGGTACTATCTGCTGGGCCGAACCTAAATCCGAACCTGTCGGATATCCTCATTAGGTTCAGGATGCACAATGTGGCCATCATGGCTGACATTGAGAAGGCCTTTCTCCAGGTTGGGCTTGCGGAAATGGATCGCGATGCACTACGCTTCCTTTGGTACGAAAGCGTTCCCAGACGGGGAGAAGTTCTTCCTCCGATCAAGGAGTATCGAATGACAAGAGTGCCCTTTGGAGTTACCTCTAGTCCATTTCTGCTCGCAGCTACCTTAAAGCACCATCTCGACTCTGTGCATAACTTGTTTCCTGCAACATCAGAGATGCTACGTGACCACTTGTACGTGGACGATCTTGTAACGGGAGCTGACAACCTGGAGGAGGCGGAAAAGATTTGTCGAGAATCACAGGAAATCATGCAGCTAGCTGGCATGAACCTCCGTAAATGGAAATCGAACGAATTCAAGCTCGAAGAGGCATTGTCGGAAACAGATCGAACCCAAAGCGGATTTTCCGACGTGACGATGACAAAAATTCTTGGAGTCGAGTGGAGGCCAGAAAGTGACGATTTTGTGTTTGAGATGAACACGCTGATTGACTTTTTGAGCAAGCGACAGGACACGAAGCGATTTCTTCTGCAGGCATCTGCACGCGTGTTTGACCCCTTTGGCTTCCTCGCGCCAATTTCGACTACTGCGAAAGTAATGTTTCAGAGCCTGTGGGAACGAGGGACAGACTGGGACGAAAGTCTCCCGCCCGATATAGCTGAGACGTGGGACAAGTGGTGCCACCAGCTGCCTATGCTGAGGCAGATCGCAACACCTAGGCTGCTCGCTCGTGACCTCAGCCATGCGTGCACAGAAGTGGAGCTCCATGTGTTCTGTGATGCCAGCCCAAAGGCATACGGCGCTGTTGCTTATGTTAAAGCAAGGACAGAAAATGGATGCACCACGGTGACATTGTTGATGGCTAAAGCGAGAGTGGCTCCTCTCAAGCGACTGTCACTACCGCGACTGGAATTGATGGGAGCCGTTATCGGCGCACGGCTGGCAAAAAACCTGACGAAACAGTTGGGAATTGAAGGCATGACAGTTCACTGCTGGACAGACTCAACGATAGCCTTAAGCTGGATCAAAAGTTCCGCCTCCAAATGGAAGCCTTTTGTTTCAAACCGAGTCCAAGAGATACAACAACTGACCAATCCCGCAGTGTGGAAGCACTGTCCCGGAAAGGAAAACCCCGCAGACATATTAACCAGGGGTATCTTACCATCAGTTTTGGTGAATGCTAAGCAATGGTGGGAAGGGCCAGAGTGGCTCAACAAAAGCAAAACGTACCCCGCCTTCGAACCCTGCCTTGCTGATCCCCAACTCTGGCAAGAAGAAATCAGAACGCCGGTGCTAAACACCATAACAGACGGCGAACCAGCTGTTCTGATAAACCTAAGCGAAAAGAGTTCCCTCACTAGAGTGCTTCGGACAACAGCGTGGATCAAGCGCTTCCTCTACAACTGCCGAACCTCTTCGGAGAAAAGGATGGGGAGCCTGTCAGCCGAAGAGATGACCGAGGCGGAGAGGTACTGGCTGAGGATTTCACAGATGGAAACATTCGGAAATGAAGTACGGACCCTCAGTGCATCCAAGCCGCTCGACCGAAAATCCCCGATAAAAGATTTGAACCCGTTCCTAGACAACGAGGGACTGCTACGGGTTGGAGGTCGGCTGCAAAACAGTACAGAGCAAGAGAGAACAATACATCCGATCATTCTGTCTGCGAGGCACCCTTACGCTGGCCTTCTGATTCGCGGGGAACACAAGCGGCTTCTACACGCAGGAGTACGAGATACGTTATCCCACCTCCGTGAGAACTACTGGATCATTCGTGCAAGACAAGCCGTGAAATCAGCCATAAGACGCTGCGTGCCGTGTCAAAGACAGAGTTGTCGACCTGCCGCGGAAGCTCAGGCCCCGCTACCAGCTGACAGGGTGACTCAGGCGGACCCCTTTGAGGTTACGGGTGTAGACTTCGCGGGCCCCATATTTTACACGGACCAAGGAAGCATGCGGAAGTCTTATATAGCGCTCTTTACTTGCGCTACAACCAGGGCGGTACACCTAGAGCTGGTAAGAGACCTCACTACTGAGACATTTCTTATGGCGTTGAGGAGATTTATTGCGAGAAGAGGAATACCGAAAACTGTGTACTCGGACAACGCTCTCACATTCAAGCGAGCCTCAGCGGACATGAACAAAATCTTCCACGCCATCAAGGGAAGCGACACTCAGGCATACCTAAGTGACCATCGAATAACTTGGAAATTCATAGTGGAAAGAGCAGCATGGTGGGGTGGTTTCTGGGAGAGAATGGTACGTACAGTCAAGAACGTTCTCCGAAAGGTTCTTGGAAGAAGTGCACTCGACTACGACAGCATAGTAACCATTCTCACTCAGGCGGAAGCGGTTGTCAATTCTCGTCCGCTCACCTACGTGCACTCTCAGGCGGAAGAACTCACGCCTTTGACCCCGTCGCACTTACTCATCGGACGTAGGCTTACAAGTTTGCCCTTCCCCCGGCGGTAATATCGTAACGACATCTACGAAAAGTACAGTCACAAGGCAATCGCAGCGACGCAGCGCCCTTATGGATTTGTTCTGGAGACGATGGAGACGCGAATATCTGCTGGAGCTACGTTCGGCGCACTTCGCAGCGGGGCTCCCGCAGAAGAGCGTCAAGGAGGGAGACATTGTCTTGCTCGGCGAAGATAAAACACCTCGCCAGCTGTGGAAACTTTGCAGGGTGGTCGAGACGTTTCCCGGACGAGACGGAAAGGCTCGGGCCTGCAGAATAGTTCTTCCTAACAAGAAAGAATTACGGCGGCCAGTTCAAGCGCTTTACCCTCTGGAGCTGTAATAAGAATGAGCAGAGGCTCATTGGGGGGGAGGATGTTAAGAATTCCTCCGTTCTCGGAAGGCGTGTCTAAAGTTTACACGTCGCTGACGGGGAAGAGCTCGGGAGGACTTTGGAGGCCCCGGATCAAGTAACCGAAGACGAGGATCGGAACGAAAAGCGGCCGCTGTTTACACCATGCGGCGCATCCGACACCATGCCACAGACCACGGACGGTGCGGCGCCAGCGAGCGACGTGTGTTTATATGTGTGCGCGCTTGCAGACGAACCGACGCCAACCATCGCCATTTGAGGCACCGAGACTCTCCTCTTTGTTCGTGCCCTTACCCTCTTTCTGTAGTGTATACCTGTGCGTATAATAAAACAGATCTTCAAGTGAACCCACACTGTTCGCATCGTTCCTTGGAGATCTCCTGCGCGCGCGGCACCAGCCGCCCCGTTAAGTTACGCGCAGTCGAGCGGGAACTCGCTAATATCTAAAGGCAAGTTCACGCCTGCGGTTTTCCGTACTGTTTTCGACAAAGAAAACACTACTCAACACTTGCCGTACGCGAAACATGTTTGCGAAACAATCCCCCTACACTTCTGCTCCGTTTCCATGATTTCCCTTAAATTGCAAGGTGTAAGAACGGCTTTAGGGGGCTTAAAAGCATAGAGTTTCTTAGTAAGTATACTAGAGAAGAAACTGCGCCTGGTAATCCATGTCATGGGGGGGGGGGGGGGGGGGGGGGGGGGGGGGGGGGGGGGGGGGGGGGGGGGGCTTGTGGGAAGACCCAAATTTTTGGCTTGGGCTTGGCATGACAATTGGGTTCTTAAGCGGTTTTTTAGGATTCACTATATATGCATTAACCCGTCTGCGAGCTACGAGGAAGCCGAAATCCTCCCTGTTCTGTGGTAGCCGTGTTCGGTGAAACAGCAGGCAGTGCGTGATCGTACCTGACGTTGGTCATGCCGCATTCGAAGGACGTATGACTGAGCGGCTAATATTGGTAATATGCCGCCGCGATATTTGTATTTGACGAAAAAAAAAGAAACAAAACGCACATCTACGAAGACAAGATAAGAGCGATACGGGCGCCTGTATCCGTCCTATCTTGTCATCGTCCACGACTGCTTAACGCCACGTTTGCTTTTTTCTTGTTAAACTGTAGCTCACGGTCGGTGCACCGGTTCACCACGAAGGTGACGTTTTCATAGGCACGAAAACGTCATGAAAAAATACTTTCCAAACTCTTCAAACAACTTATCATTTGAAATAATGGTAACATGAATAAAAGAAGAGTCTCAAATGAGTCCCCCCCCCCCATATTACCATGGTTCGGAACTGCCACCTTGGCCTGCAGAATAGCAGGCAAAGCCGTTCCGGAAAAAATACGCTTTATTTCCTTTTTCCTTAGTTTAAGAACAGCCTGTTTTATTTTTTGCTTACATAATTGCACACTATTCTTCGCGTTTTTGTAGCACTTTGTATAAATTTTCCGACACTGAAAGGTGTCAATTCAAGCCAATGCTGAAACTAAGGCGAACGCATGATGTGATGGTGGCCCATGACGACACAGACGGCCTTGATGTGAGCCGCATAGACGCTAGCGCCAGATTCATCTGCTACGCTGCCGATAAGCGCTTTTACTCTTTCCTTCTCATATGGAACCATTGTGAAAACTATGTGGAATTATCTCCAGCACGGAGCGGCACTGCGTGATTTGCTTGTCGCACCAGATACGCCTTCCGTTTCTGCTTTGCTTTTGTGGCCTCCTTTTTAAGGTAGGTGGCTATCAAATGCTCTCATTGCTGCCACTGAAGGAAATCCAGCCAATAGCCGCAACACCGTTGTAATGAAGTAATGGTTGTGATGGTTGTAGGGTTTAACGCGCCGGCGCAACGCAGGCGATGAGGCGCGCCGTAGTGGAGGGCTCCAGATTAATTTTGACCACCTGGGGATCTTTAACGTGCGCCGAAATTTCGTACACACGGGCGTTTTGCTTTTCGCCTTTATCATAAAAGCGGCCGCCAAGGCCGGGAACCGAACCCGCGACTTCGTGCTCAGCAGCACAACGCCTTAGCCACTCAGCCACCGCGGCGCGTTAATGAAGTAACTCCAGCGGTCGAAGAACGCCAAGACCGGCAAAGAGAGAGAAATCGTTTGGGCAACTTTGTAAGTTGTTTGATGGGATAGAGAAGTAATTTTAGTCTGAGGTACTTTTGCACTCCCTGATTTAAGTACTGGATGTGTTGGGTGGCTGCGTTCTGCAATCATTTAGGATTTCAAAAAATGCTGAAGAAAGCGTTGCAGGGTCGTTTTAATTGGCGCTTATCTGTGTTACGACGCATTTGACCGCATTACGCGGTTCCCTAAGTTGCTTCCTGTGTAATAGTAAGACATTGCAAAGGTTATTAATTTGCACGCGCGCTCGCGTGGTCGCGTACAGGGTCCCGCCCCCGATCGCCTTTTTTCCTTCCCACCGGAGCCATCGTGTCCATCATCATCATGGTGATGATCTTCGCGGGGGCCGTGGCCGCCATCTGCTGGTGCGTTCGAAGAAATCGCCGCATGATGGTGAGTGTGACGCTTTAACTCTTTCTTTAAGTCTAATTCGGCATTCACACTAATTACAAAACGAATCCCTTTTCTCGCCTTGTTCTACGTGATTGTAAGGAACGCCTTAATGATCAACTTTTCGTGGCAGGTCAACACCCTCTAGAAAGTTTTTTTAGATGGTGTTGCGCGGAGAGCTGGCGTCGACAGTGACGTTGCGGGAATGGGGATGATTTGTCCAGCTGTGGAAGCGATCCCAATCCATCTTTCTCCATAGGCTCTGACACCAAAATGTGCCAATGCACGCTTTGGTGTCTGAACCCAAAATAAACTGCATTTTACCACCACAACCATCCCTGGCCGAGCATTTACTAAACCTAACCGCCAAGAGGCCCCATCTGCTGGCGCCATCTGGTGGTTCGCTTTGGAACACAGCTGTTCTCACGAGCTACCGCTAATTCAGCTTTCCGGTTCGGATTCAGTAGCCTAGTGGTGGGGTCATGGGATTTCACACTAACCCCCTGGTTTTGAGCTCCAGTCCGGATGGCCGAAGCCGCCGCTAGGATCCAAGGAATCCTGGCTGACGGCTGAGGGAGGGGCGACCGTTCAAGTCGTCTACCCTTCAAAAACCATCTCGGGCATCAAATAAAGTCGTCACTCTCTCTCTCTCTCTCTCTCTCTCTCTCTCTCTCTCTCTCTCTCTCTCTCTCTCTCTCTCTCTCTCTCTCTCATCTCTGGGTCTATTGCGAAAAAATTTAGAAGCACTGAAGCTTCGAATTTTTTTCGCAATAGACCCAGAGATAGTAGTAGTAGAGTGAGAGAGAGGAGAGAGAGAGAGAGAGAGAGGAGAGAGAGAGATGAGAGAGAGAGAGAGAGAGAGAGAGAGACGGAGATGAGAGAGGAGAGAGAGAGGAGTGTAGGAGGAGAGAGAGGAGAGTGCGAACTTTATTGATGCCCGAGATGGTTTTTGAAGGGTAGACGACTTGTACGGTCGCCCCTACCTCAGCCGTCAGCCTTGGATCCTAGCGGCGGCTTCGGCCATCCGGACTGCTGTGAGTTGTGGCTCCGGCGTGTTCTACAGTCTTAATATCGTATCTTGTAAGTGTATTCATACCGTACTTGATATTATACGTGGTCATATTTTTTGGAGCTCATGGCAGGACCATATGATGGGCTGTAGGTCTGCTCTGCTGTTGCACAAATTGTCGAGGTTTGAGTAAAGGTCTGGATAGCAGCGGTTGAGGGAAACAGGGCTCGGAAAAGTGTTCGTCTGCAACCATCGCCACGTGACAGCCTCTTTCCTGGAAAGAGTTTAGTGGACCGGTGGATATTTGCATCTGGATAACCTGTCGGGATTTATTCTAGCCCTGTATATGACTTGCCTGTCTTTGTGTGTTCTAATAGTGTGTGCTTGGTCTTGGCTTTCCTGAGCTGTCTGGTGTGGGGATGGTGGTGGTTGTGTTGGCGTCGTAGGCAACACAGCTCGGTTGGCAACAGCTCGAGCGATTGTGTGGGCCAATGCATTTCCCTGTAGACCGCAGTGGGCCGTAGTTCATATTAAAATAGTTTTAGTTTGGTTGGTTGTCTTTTGTAACAGTGAGGCTGGTGTATGGGAGACCTGCTTTCTGCGAAGTTAAGTATGGTGGTCTTCGAGTCGCTTATGATCGTGGTTGCTCGGGTAGAATTTAAGCAATGGCAATGGCCATTTCCTCGCCCTGAGTGGGATCTTTGGCCGGCGTGGATGCTAATGCCATTGTGACTCCGTCATTGCTGACGACTGCAATCGCCGTGGCGTTGAGATAAGAGCCACCGTCGCAGTAGTCGGCAGCGTCAACGTAAGCAATCTCCCGTGGCTCACAATGGTTTCAGAAACGTTTGCAAAAGCTCGTGCTCTAGCTTGTCTTCTTTCCATGTTTAGCTCTGGATGCATGTTTCTTGGTAGTGGAGGGATGCGAATTTATTTTCGCCATTCGTGTGGGAATTCAACTACGTTTTGGAGGGAACTTCCGCTTCGGATTCCTAGTGACTGCAGAATTTGTCTTCCTGTTTTGCTTTTAGCACGCGTTCCAATTGGGATGTTTGTTGCGCTTCAATTAGTTCGCAATCGAGTTGTTGATGCAGAGCGCTTCGAAGCGTTCGTTGGGCGTGGTAACTGGTAATCCTGTTGCCTGTTTATAAACGTTAAGCCATTAATTTAAGGCGAAGCTTTTTACCTCTACCCCCCAAGGGTTTTGTCGGGACCGTTGTTGTCAACAGAAAACTCCCACGAACAAGTAAAAGTTACTGGTATTGCCAGGAATTGAACCTGGCACGAATAGAGAAACTGAGCGAGAGCCCGTTGTCTTACCGATTGAGCTACGAGCCCACGTGGAGACGGGGAAGACAGACGGTGCACTCACCGAGCACATCTGCCGGTTTACCCTCTGCGTACTCGCTGAATGCCGCGTGATAGCGTGACGTGACCTCTCGCACCGCTGTGCGCTCCACCCACGGCGCGTGTAGCGACCGTGCGCGCCTTGCGCATGCGCTGAAAGTTATAAAAATAAAGGAAACTCACACCAGCGCAAGGCATGGCAGTTCTCCTCCGTCTCTGCCGCCGATCTCATTGCCTCCGTCGGCGGCGACAAAGACTGAGGAGAAGTGCGGTCGTCTAACACCGGGATTGAGCTTCCTTTAATTTTATAAAAAGAGTTTCCCCTCATTTGCTTCCCCAATAAAACTCAACCAACCACCGTTCAAGAATCATGCACTGATTTAACCTTAGCAAATAATGTCTCTGTGAAGAAAGAAAGGGCGTGGTTATGTGCATTTAACTTGTCTCTGTTTCACTCATTGTAGAGCCTTGTGTGTGAATTCATGTGACATCGCATGGGTAATCGTTGTGGGCGTCGTGTACAGCCTCGTTTTCCAACTACCTTCACACTGCAGGGTGGATTGGCGCGCATTTTTTACTTTCTCGTCATTTTTTTGCTGTAGGACAGAAATGCAGCACGTGGCATTACTAATTACGAATGTTTGTACCAGCCGTATGCGCGGGTCTCCCTTCATAGCTCTATTCTTGTTTTCCACTCTGGCGATGAGTCGCAAAGTGAGCCGAGCGCTCTTCTCGAGGTGAAGGACAGTCTCTTTGTTGTGACCATTAGATTTCAGTCGTGGGCCGAGGATTGTAATGCTGTTTACGACTGGGATCTTCTGGTACTTGGCGTAGACGCAGATGTCGGGAGTCGATGGGTCTCTTTTCTGTCTCCTACCGGTAGGCTGATAGACCAGCAACTGGGATTTCGGAGGAGAACAGTCCAGTCCTCGTTCTCGAACATACTCTCGCACCACCCAGCAACTTTTTTTTTTTTACAGCACCATGTTCTCCCAGGTCAATTTTATGCATTATTTTCAAAAATGAGGGTAGTTTGGTATCTTTTATAGCTTGGTTTAGCCTACCAGACGTTCTATGAATTCAGAGATTCTTTTAATACTACGACGCGATAAAGAGAAGGATTCGGGGTACGTCGAAGTGGCCACGTTGGTGAAATACGCATCCCGGCCATGGCGGGGAGTAGGAATAAACGTCTCTATGGAGCAGTCAGCCCTGGGGAAGAGTCCTCATTCCAGGACACCTTGGGACCGTTTCGGCTTCTTGGGCTCTCTTCACCAGCCAGGGCTAGTCATCAGGGTACGAGCCGGACAGTGCTCTCTCCCAGTGCTCATGGGAGGGGAAGGGCTCCGGGCACTCACTGACATGGCAGGGATACGGGGGGTCGGAGAGGTGTATCCTTGTGCATGTGTGTCCCAGCTGTTGTTTGTGTCCTTGCACGTTGTGTGTCCTTCCCCTCTTACGTCCGCCTTTTGTGCGCAATCGTATTGAAGTAGTAGATTACCAATATACCCCGAATTCAACCCTTAATAAGGACACACCCCCTTCCTCCCTTCCACTGACTTCACGCACAACACTCCTCGATGTGGTCCTCGGGATGAATACTCAGCGCAGTTACAAACTTCACACACTCGCCACTCTGTTTACACTCGTCCACAGGCTTAGCTGGAGCAACGCTTTACCCATTTACGTCTCCTCCTCTTTGGTGTGCGGTAATTCAATCACAATTGCTGCATTTCTTTCAAGTTTAAAGGGCTGTTAAGTCCTCCACACTCGTTTGCACAGTTTTTCTTAGGAACATTTGAGATATTCCTCGCTAACGTCCAATGTGATGTTCCAGCTAAGCCTGTGGACGACTGTAGCACACATTATTGATACCTCTGATACTAACGGTTCTACTTGCTCCGTAACCGGTCCTTCGCAGGCTATGCAGCAGCCGCTGATGCCGCCACCCATGGTTCCAGTGGCTCCAGTTACGGCAGGCGCAACCACCTACGGTTTCCCGGGCCATCAACCCCCCATGCCGGCTGCAGTGATGTCGCCGGTCATGCCCTACCCTCCCCAACAAGACTTCTACCAGCAGCCGGCTCCACCCTACCCACAGGAGGCCTTGTACGCCGGAAACAACATAGCGCATGTACAGCAGCCGTCCACCATACCCATGCCCTCGCCGTCAGCGCCGCCGGAGCCACCGCCGCCCTACGGATACCAAGCGAACTACCCGCGCTGAAGTCGTTTCCGAAGTCACAGCACATGTATACGTCGTTACCAGAAGGGTTGCGCTCAGACATATCCTCCTTTACAAAAACTACGCCGAAACTGAGGTAGTCGAAAGGTGGAGGGTCTGGAGCCTCGCACTATCTTAGAAGTAAGATATAGGCTACCACCCAGACCCGGATAGTTATGCACCACCCTCACTGGAAACCTGTCAGAACACCCAGGGTGTATACCGACCGGATGGGTACGTGTCAAGCAAAAGGTGATATCATCATTGTTATATCGTCTTCATCATCGCCATCACGCGCCCAGTCCACCGAAGGCCACAATTTTCTGCCTTCTTGCCTTGCGCCAACGAAAACCTCCGAACTGTGCCATAAAGGGGGAAATCCGCTTGCTGAGTGTCTTCGTGCGCGTTCTGAGTGCTAGGTTCTGTGTGTTGCGTGTAATTAACATTAAAGCTGTTACGCCCTGCGCTGAGGGCACGTTACGTTCTCTATTTTCCCGCTTACTTCTCTCTCCTTCTCGGATTCATTACGCTGCGGCAGTCGTCCGCAGTGCCAAGATGGCCACACCAACTCGTAAGCTCGGCTCCACTGCGGCGCGGTATTGTTGCATTCACATTGATTGCGAATGGGTTTTCTATGAGCCTAAGGCGTCGCTCGAGGGAGTCATATGGTATGGTCAATGAGGTTCAAGCTTCGCACTCGGACTTGCCGTCTTTCGTAATTTTCTGAGCGCGTTTCGTATAAAAAGACAAGGAGTGTAGGAGGCAAAACACCTTGTGGTGCCGTGAGCTAGACTAGTAGGATGGCTTCGAATACCAAGCTGTCAATTTACTGGGCACTGAAGAACATGTCTTCTGTAAAAGTGCTCATTTATTTATTTATTTATTTATTTATTTATTTATTTATTTATTTATTTATTTAAATACATGAGAGCCCAGAAGGCATTACATAAGGGGGATACAAACAGGAGGTTACTAGAGCATCATGTCAGGGAGTAATACTAGTAATAAAACTGACCAATAGCACAAGCAACATTACTAATAACACAGTAAGTAATAAACACAGTAAGCAGAGAGGAAACCTATTTCAAATAGCAATAAACATTCATATACGTTACACACTAACTGTCAATGGTTGCTACAAGTTATTGTCAACTTCTAAGTAAGTTAGTACTGAAGATTGGAAAAGGGAGGATTCTGTAATAGCGACGACGTTTGAGGGCAGCGCGTTCCACTCGTTTATGGATGACAGCAGAGGTGAAAATTGATATTTCCTAGTGCGTGAGTGTATGAGATTGACCTTATGCGCATGATCAACGCGAGCAGAAACATAGGGAGCCGGGTGAATGAATGTTCGGGAAAATGACAAGTCACAATGATATAAACTATAATATATATGATATAAGCATAATCTCTCACGTATGCTGTTAAGACATCAGAAATGGGACCAAATGAAATAACATCCTCCAAAAGATGGGATCCTTACAAAGGTGTACGCAGGTCAGCTGTCAAGCTGGCCTGCGTATGTCTCTGTGCGCTGCTTTTTTACGCAGCTCTCTGTAAAGGAGTCGAGGGTCTCTCAAGCTGTCCGACCGAGGTCTTTGCCTCTGCATCCTCGACTCTTGGTTGAAATGGAAACAATGAACAAACCACGAAAAGAGTGAGAGAGAGAGAAAGAAAGAAATAGAGAGAAAAATGAAAATACGGCTGCCAAGGCAATATAGAAAGAACAAAACACGAGTCTCCCCACTTACATAGAACGAAAAGAGGACAAGTACTTACAGCAGAAAGGAGAAAAGCCATAAAAGCACCCAAATTTAGTCTCTGATTGGGGATTGCTGTGATGTGTGTTAACCGTCAGGCCTGCCAATATACCTTAAAGGGTGGGGGGCACATACGATACCGGAGGTAAAACTATCAGTGTCAACGACATTCACTTAGCGATGCCTCGCGATATGTTGCGCCTCGGGTGGATCTTAATTGCTGAACCTAGCAGAGCCTCGTGCCGGGGCTAGTTGGTGCAGTTTCGCATTCAAATTTACCGCGCGCTTCATACTTAGACAAGCGACAAGACAAGTCAACAAACAATCCAATCCATGGTGGGCAAACTGGAAAGTAGTTTATTCAACGTTTGAATCCATATGACTATTTTGTGGTGCGAAAAAAGATGAAAAGATGAGAACGAAACCAAAACTGCTAGTTTTCTGAGGAATTGTTCTTCAATGATGCCTATTGTGATAGCTATCACTGTTGTTTCATTTTAGTGGAACTTGGCTCTGCAAAGAAGAAGAAGCTCCAGTGAAAACGAAATTACGATATTGAGGCTGATAAAAAAAATGGCGGTGTGAGTTTTTCCCCAAGCCTCTCTATATATAGATACGTACACTACGAAGCTCATTTTTAGTTTGTAGGTTCATGTCGTCTAGTCATAAGGTTTAGGAAAATATGCAAAAGTCATGTGTCTGCTCAACACAAAATTTTTCAATTGCCAGATGTCCAAATTAATTGCCTCTTGAAAAAATCTCTTAATATTTGCACTTTCAGCTGTATGTTTTGTTTGTGGGCTTTTGAGAACCTAAACTTCAGGAAGACACACAGGAAACATTGTCTTTCTTAAAATAAAAAGAAATCAGGGCTCAAAGGGTTAAACATGGTATTGACTTCCTCGCGTACTCATGAGCCATCCGATATTTTTCTTCAGCATAGCGACTTCCGTATCAGCGAGTGCTATTGGCGGAACGCTGACACATTCGCCATGTGCTTCCGAGAGCGCGAATGGGGCTTTCAACGGAATTTTATCTCGCCTATTTTAGCCCGTTGTTTTATTTTCTGGTTGTCTTCGGTTTTAAAAGCACGTATGACGTATACCCTTAATTAAAAAGAACGCTGATACTCTGGATTATTTGCTTACGTTTTGTTGCCGTATACGTAACGTATCCTTCGTGTTGAACATTGTTGACATGTATATGTATCATGTATATGTATATGTATATGTAGATGTATATGTATATGTATATGTAGTAGAACTTTGAAGATGGTAGAGAAAACAAGCGAAGAAAAACTTCGAACAAGGTAAAAGCACGATTGTGGCCTACGTTTCAGCAAAGAGAACTTGCTTTCCTCAGGGCAATCTCTCGCCTGGCAGGCAGGGTTTATATAGGGGTAGGACCCCAGGTGAAAGGAGAGGGAAGATGGAAGGGAAATTGAGCAAGCTGATTGGTTTCGGAGTGTGTCGGGGAGAGGTGAGGGGCCAAGAAGGTTGTCTAGTTTAAGCCGCGAAGTAGGTCACACGGAAGTCAGCTGGTGGCTGATATTCGTGGAATTTTTGGACAGAAACGATGAGAGGGTGCTTATTGACCCGCCGCGGGGTATAGGGAAAGGATCTCAGAACCGCCGGAAGCAGACCAGGCGGTGAGGGTGGGGTCCTTATCAGAAACTATCTGCCAGCCTCAGGTCAAAAGAAAAGAATGAGACGGGGGAAAACTAACTAGGTCAAGAAAAAAGAAAAAAAGGAGAAAGAAACAGGGAGGGAAAACACATAAACCCACACACAAAAGAAAAAGCAATGACCGGGCAACTTAAATGGCACATGTCACCCATGGCAACATTCCAGGAACAGGCCTGTCCTGAAACTCAAAAACGAAAAGATAAAGTTAGAGTGACTTACGGGGCACAAGTCCACGCGGAGTAAAAATAAAAATAAAAAATAAAAAAGGAGAAATTAAATAAATAAAATTGAATTCCAAAAGCAAGGTTGGAGGCATGAGGGCGAGTATTAGGCTAGACGCTAACGAATGAAAAAAAGAAAAAGAAATTAGGTGACCAGGTACAGAGCAGAGTGAACGGTCATAGTCTTTGGATGAGGTATATGCACGAAAATGCCTAATGCTGTATTCCCGGTGAATATCGCAAGGATTCCAAGTTGCCCTTAGACGCATTAATTCCAGCAGGTTCCATGGAGTTGAATTTGTGAATTAAGTAGGATTCTCGGTATTTCCTGTCCCTAGGAGACTTAAAATTTGACTGAAGTATATATAACTTAAGGTCATCAAAATTGTGGCCTGGTTGGTTGAAATGCTGCGCTACAGCTATGGAGGATTTGCTAAGAGTATCTGCCCGGTGACCATTAAGCCGTAGGCTCATAGACTGGCTCGTTTCGCCTATATACTGTTTGTGGCACATTGAGCATTCCAACATATACACAATGTTGGATGAAGCGCACGTAAAACTTGAATAAATCTTGTGAATTAAAAAACTTGAATTAAGCTTTTTCTTTTGTGTGTGGGTTTATGTGGTTTCCCTTCCTGTTTCTTTCTCCTTTTTTTCTTTTTTCTTGACCTAGTTAGTTTTCCCCGTCTCATTCTTTTCTTTTGACCTGAGGCTTGCAGATAGTTTCTGATAAGGACCCCACCCTCACCGCCTGGTCTGCTTCCGGCGGTTCTGAGATCCTTTCCCTATACCCCGCGGTGGGTCAATAAGCACCCTCTCATCGTTTCTGTCCAAAAATTCCACGAATATCAGCCACCAGCTGACTTCCGTGTGACCTACTTCGCGGCTTTAAACTAGACAACCTTCTTGGCCCCTCAATCTCTCCCCCGACACACTCCGAAACCAATCAGCTTGCTCAATTTCCCTTCCATCTTTCCCTCTCCTTTCACCTGGGGTCCTACCCCTATATAAACCCTACCTGCCAGGCGAGAGATTGCCCTGAGGAAAGCAAGTTCTCTTTGCTGAAACGTAGGCCACAATCGTGCTTTTACCTTTTTCGAAGTTTTTCTTCTCTTATGTATATGTATATGTATATACATGCATATGTATCATGCATCATTTCGCTAATTTGGAAGTCTTGCCTACGCATACCTCAGTTTTCAAGTTTGTTTGGCACCGTACACTTACAGAGACAGCTGTGATGCGAGGGTTTAGGCAAGACGTTTTTTACACGTTAGAAAGGCCTGCGCCCCTGGTACATTGGCAGAGCGGTAACAGCGAGCGGTGTCTTGTAACAGCCTATGTTGAACGAAAAAAAAACTTTGCAGTAACTAGAGGGCTAAGGCACCGCACTTAGGGCAACAAAAAGAAGGGAAAAAAGAGGAAGAATGATTCGTAAAAAAGAAGGAAGAACAAAAGGAAAGCTTCGATGTGCCCAAAATCGAACAAAGATGACTTCTGCTGTCCGAACAAGTTACGTGTGCTTCGTAGGCAGCCGTAGGTAGTACGGGTTTGAACTTTGTTTATACCACGTATCTCTATTTTGTGTACTATATACTTGGTATAGGATTGTAAGGGTCGCCAATTCATGCACATATGAATCGTTGCGTTTTCAACGTGCACGATAGCGAGCCATTAAAATTGATTGACACAAGTGAGGCCGTAAAAAGGACTCTGGGGTTACCAAAAATAGGAGCAGTGTGTACGTCATGAGGTGCAGTTGAAATTGCATGAATAGCCTTTTTTGTAGTGTACCAAGCTTTGTGATGTTAGTGTTTGCTGTGTTTAAATCACGTGGCAACACATCCGTAACCTCGACGGGCTTCAGCTAGAACAACTTTTGGCCTTATAAATCATTCCTGGAACACAGGTGAAATTCCTGACACCCTCAAGACTTCCCTGGGTAACCTCATTCCAAAGCCTGGAAAAGACCCTTCTGTCATCTCCAACCTTAGACCTGTATCTTTTACACCCACGTTATGTAAACTGATCGAACGCCTGATTAGCAACCGGCTGCAATAACATTTGGAATATGTGAACACGTGGTTTTACCCGTCCCAAACTGGCTTTCGTCCGTACCTAGGAACACACGATTGCCTCTGGCTCTTACGGCGGGTAATCAACAGATCCCCGTACGACCGCGGACTTCCGGACTACGTCCTTACCGTAGACCTCCGGAAAGCATTCTACAGAGTAGATCAAAGGACGATTTTGACTGAACTGGCCCAAGCCTTCCCCAGCTAAAAAGCACAAGTTTGGGTTCGTAACTCTCTCCACAACCGGCCCGTTCAACTCAGCAGCATGCTCCCTGGATGGCCACTCCAATACTTACTACAACGACAAAGGTGTTCCTCAGAGATCTATACTCGGACCAGTACTCTTCAACATCGTCATGGCAAAGTTAGGCAAAACTCTAGAACAAGAAACGTCAGCCCTTTTCGCAATCTATGCTGACGATATTACGATATGGACGGAAGGTAGAGACTACTCCTTAACATCCGAAATGCTGGTTGAGCTGCAGGCGGCGGTGAACAGCCTCGAAGCATGCATACCGAAACTTGGCCTAAAACTCGCCCCAGAAAAGACGGAACTTCTAATGGTATCAAGTGATACCAAAACGCACCCCATGGACCCTGCACTGCTGTACATTGGAGACATACCTATCCAAGCGACACGTGGTCACGTGCGCCTCCTATTCCTCCCAAGGCAGTAATAGTAGGGCTAAAATATGGTTAAAGCAACTACGACAGAAATGGAAACCCATGCTCAAATTAAGCGTGAAACTGTCTAACAAATATGGCGGCGCAAGTCAACAGGCATGCCTCTCCATTGCCCGGACAATTGCAATCGGCACTCTCGCATATGGAGCTCTAGTATACAACCTCAATAAAACTAACACAAAACATCTTTAGGTTCTCCGTAGAGCCACATTGCGTACCATCACAGGCCTCACAAAACACACAAAAACGGAAGCTATAGAGCCAGCAGTTGCGCTCCCTCCTGTAGATATAATCATGAAAGAAACTCGTGAAGAGGCAGACACCAAACGCGGGCCTCTCCGACAAGGGCTCCTTCTCACAGCATGGGACGAGCAGAAGCCTATCCCTGTCATCAACCTCCCCACCCCTTTAGCACCCTGGACAATCTCGGAAAACATTACCAGCAATCTCACCAAACCTACTCCCCGCTCTAGAACGGCAACAAGATCCAAATGTAGCCATCATTTCGAGAGTAGTAGTAGTAAAACTTTTATTTGGAGAAGGGAGGGCTAAAGCCACTTGGTGGGGAAAATGGGATATGAAGGAGGGGATTACACAGGTTGCTTCAGTTCCAGGCACTTTTTCTTCTATTCACTGACTGTTCGGAGGCTTCGCCGGGGTCGTCCTTCGTCAGACCACTCGCGACAGACCACTTTTGGTTGCAAATTTGCCTATTTCGTGTAATAAAGACTTATCTAATGCGGTATGTGCTTCTTGGTGTATGGTGTTTAGATCAATGTGTCGAATGGTGTCTGAACGATGTGCATCGAAGAATGGGCATACACATACTAAGTGGTGAAGGTCTGCTTTGGTGTTTGTGTTACAGTAGGGACAATGTGGGGGTGAGGGTGTTGTGTGGCCCTTTGTCCACTTCTGGATGATATGTGGGGCGTAAGCTGCATTGGCGCAAATCTAGTTGATGAATACTTCTTCGGCTCTTGTTAATGAGGGCATGTTAGCAAGATAACCAGATGGTGTCACTTGTTCGTACTGACATTTCTTGCGCTTCTTGAGTCGCTGGATGAGTAGGGCAGGTGAAGTAGCCGAGGTATAAACCAGAGGAGGGGCAACGTTAAGACTCTCCTGCGCCGCTGCGTGAGCGAGTCCAAACTTCCCAATGAGATCGACATCTGTACCGAAGCCAGAGTGGCAACTTCGCATATTGGCGTAGCATGGACCTGCCCTGAAAACCCATCCCTTCGTGGTCAACTCTCCCTCAGACACGATGGTGCAACTGCACTTGAAGGCGAACTCCATGCCATCAATGGTGCCCTTAATTAAATTTGCTACGAGCTCAATACCCGACCACCAGCCAAAATACGGATTCTAACGGACTCATTCGAAGCAATTCAAGAACTTCGCAAGCCGCTCTCCCTGAACCCGCTCGGCAACTTACCCAAATAACCCTTCAAAAGCCACAACGTGCACATCAGAATTGACTGGATTCTAGGCCACCAGGAGACCGGCCCCGGGAACAACTCCTGCCACGAGGCGGCACAGGACTGTTTGAACTTTACGCCTCCACTGGTTCCCCTTCCAGCCTCCACACCCATTCCTCCAGCCCTCCTATTTCTCCGGCATAAGAAACGTAAAAGACAACGTTACCAACAGGTTAGACCCCCTGGGTATCTTGCCAACATTGTCTCCTGCAGCAGATCCGAGGAAGTATTAATCAAGAAGCTATGCGCAGATGCCGCCTACACTCCTAACATTACCCAGAAATAGACATGATGCCCCAACACACACCCACGATGCCCCTGCTGCAACACTGACGCCAAATCAGATCTCCATATCGTGCCCACACTAGGCCAAACATCGCCCAGAGTGTTTAACAAACATTAATCCCGACACCCTACAACCTGAAGCATATACTTGATTAGACGCACCTTTATTACGAACAATTGCCGCTTTTGCAGTTAAGAGTGGTCTGGCGCGAGTATTCTAACTGGGGCCGACCCCGGTGAAGACTTTCAGGCCCCCATAACACGAATCCCCTCTTTGAATACGGACCTTGTTTAGCACTCCCCTTCCTTCCATCCCTCTCCCAACCGTACGGCTCACGCCTTCCTTGCTCCAATAAAAGAATCAATCAATCAATCAATCAATCAATCAATCAATCAATCAATCAATCAATCAATCAATCAATCAATCAATCAATCAATCATCAATCCCCACTCCAAAAATGAGTAGCAGAGTAAAAGGGGAAATTATGCATAACTAAATTAATCTTTTGTGGCGGAAAGCACGCGAGATAGTATGCCGACTATCCTGGAGGGTTCATTAAATACTTGTGTGGTTTGCTTATTCCAAAGCATATATTCATGGGAAAAAATACTCCAAGGATTTTGGCTACAGCAACCAGTTTTAGGGAAGATGAGACAAGTGTACTGATGGCGTCAAAAGTAACTGGAACACGGAAGCTGTGGCCGAACCGTATCCGAGCGCTGTGTAGCTGCACCAGCGGTAACTGAAAAGACGAGAACACGCCCGCGCGCCCGCCGACGGCGATAGCCTAACTGCGGGCCATATTCTCAACTGCACAAACTCACAGGGAACTGTGAATTTGCCGGGAAGTCTTTTGTGGTTGGCTTTCAATTTTGGTCACGTACTTCCGGTTGGCCAAGCGGTTGTGTGTGCTTTCGTCATTTTCACGTTACATGACGTTTACAAGCATAGAGTTTCTCAATATTACCTAGTGAGAAACTCTATGTTTACAAGTACCAGTTCTAAAGTTTGCCTTATTTCTCTTTACATGGACATAAATCGCATAATTCTTGGCCGGCAATGAAAAACTAGACTAAATACAGCAGACAGGACAAGGTACGCCTGTCTTTGCTATTTAACAACAATACGGCTTCTATGTCACGCCCTCCCTGGGATTGGTTCAGAAGGCGTGACGTAATTTAAACAGTTGGCGGGAACGAACAATCCCGTCACACATTGACAACTTCAGCCTGTGTAAAGGTGACGTAATGTTAGGTAACAGCTTGAAAGTGGCGGCTTCTGTCGCCGTGAAATTAGGCAAAACATTTCACCGACTTTCGGTGCCGTATCTCTCAAGCCACTTCCTTTAACCTGGCTTCGAACATTGTTCGCACCATACTGGTCTCGGCGATGGCGCTGATAGCATCGACACATCTGTCAGCGTTTTGGCACACTTCCAGCACACACAAGCCGCCGGAGAAGCGGCGCCCTGTCACAGGAATCTGCAGTGACAGCTTCTCTTTCAAGTATTTTTTAGGTGCGCACGCTATCAGCGCCGTCGCCGAGACCAGTATGCTGCGAACAATGCTGGAAGACACGTTAAAAAAAGTGGTTTGAGAGGTACAGATGGGCTATTGCGGTCTGCAGGCGCGCATTCGTGTTCTCGTATTTCCGTTTACCGCCGATGCAGCTACACGGCGCTCCGATACAGTTCGGCCTAGAGTTCCTGTATGTAGCTCCCCTAGGCATAGAGTTTCTTGGTAAGTATACTAGATATGCAACTGCTGCCGGGAAGCCACTGTCGTCGGGTGGTAGGGGGGGGGGGGGGGGGGGGGGGTATGGGTTAATAGGAAAACCACAGCTTCTGGCTTGGGCTTGGCATGACAATCGGATTCTTAAGCGTGTTTTGGGATTTGCTTTCTCCACTATGCATTAACACGTCTATGCGTTACGAGGTAGCCGAAATCCTCCCTGTTCTGTGGTTGCCGTGAGCCATGGCAACTGCGTGTTAGGTGACAGAGCGGACAGTGTGTGGTCGTAGTCGTACCTAACGTTGGTCATACCAGAGTCGGAGGAACGTATGACCAGAGTCCTTCAATGCTTGTCAAAAGCATTGAATGACTATGGTATGACTGAGGGTGTAATATTCCGCCGCCGCTAAAGTTGTAGCTGACGAGCAAAAGACAACAAACGTACCTCCACGAGGACAAGGTACGACAGATAAGGGCGCCGGTATTCGTCCTATCTTGTCTTCATCGAGGACTGTTAACGCCACGTTTCTTTTTTCCTCAAGTACGAACCAACTCGCTCAGCAACAAGTTTTGTTAAACTGTAGCTGACGGTCTGTGCACCGGTTCACAACAAAGACGACATTTTCATAGGTGCGCTCAAAAGCATTTTCAAGTTCTTCAAACAACTTATTATTGGAAATAATGGTAAATGTAACAAAATAATAGTGTGTAATGCGTTTCCCCCAAAATATTAACATTGCTGTTAACTACTGAAGCTTGCACTGCAGAATAGTAGGCAGGACCGTTCCGGCAAAAATACGCCTGACTTCTTTCTTCCCTACCTTTAAAACAACCTGTTTTATTTTCCGCATATATAATAGCACACCATTCTTTGCATCTTTGTGGCACTGTGCTCGAGTATACGGTTACTAAAATGTTTCAATCCAAGGCAATGACGAGACTTAGGCGAGCGCACGGTATATGGGGACGACACACGGCCTTGGTATGAGCCGCATAGACGCTAGCGCCACATTCCTCTCTAGTGTATATAGTAAGAAACTCTATGCCCCTAGGAGAACAGAGTTGCGCGTCCATCCGCCATCTTGAGTTCTAAAGTCGTGCGGAAAAGCCACCCGTCACGCGTGTAGAAGCCAACCTCCTTGGTAGAAGCCACCGCCAGGCCGTCGAGCCAGTGGCAGCGGCGGGGAGGAGTCGGCGCATGCGTGTGCCAGCAGCTACGCGACAGCGTGACTGCGGTCACAGTCGGCTGCTTGTCAGCTGAGCCGCTGAGCGGCCGCCGCTGCCGCCGCCACCGCAAACGTCGCTGGTCACTTGAGCAGAGCTGACTGAGAACGATGCCTTGTGCGCAGCACTGAAATCGGGCTTCGTTGTTGTAAAGTGGAACCCGCCGCATGTGGCAATTAGACGCGCAATTATCTAGTTTTGAATATACAGGAACTCTAGTTCGGTCAGAGCTCCCGCATTCCAACTACTTATGACAGCACCTGTACGTCCACGTTAATCACTTTATTTTTATTCCTGAGTAACATTGTTTTTCAGAAGTATCTATAGTTAATGAATTGATAGTGCTCTAGTTGTTTAGCTGCACACGTGCACGGTTTGCTGCATTTATGAACCATGTTAGGTCCTGTGCGGAAGAAACTAATCTGGTGTCTTCCACGTAGACAACGAATTTATGTTTTTTGCAAGATTTACAATGTCGTCTTCAGAAAGTGTCCTTATGCGACACCTCGAGAGAGTCTTTTAATTTAATACTTAAATCGTTGATCTGACAATAGGGACAAATATTTCACTATTTTGTTCAAAGCAACAAGACGAAAAAGCTTCAGGTGCGAGAATCTTGGTGGTCTGGGGCGCACCAAGCACATATTCCAGTGTAGCAGCAACATGCCCAAGTTGCAATCCCAGTTCTCGTGAAAAAAAAAAAAAAAAACGACTCCAGGCTTCGGAATGTACGTAATCTCCATCGCCGATCGCAGTATCTACAGTGCCGTGCGACGGCACTCCAGCTCAACACTGCAGCCGCAGCTAGAGTGCCGTCCGACGGCACTCCAGTTCAACACTGCCGCCGTGACTAGAGTGCCGTCCGACGGCACTTCAGTTCAACACTGCAGCCGTGACTAAGGTGCCGTCCGACGGCACTCCAGTTCAGCTCTACAGCCGTAACTAAAGTGCCGTCCGACGGCACTCCAGTTCAGGACTGCAGCCGTGGTTAGAGTGCCGTCCGACAACATTCCAGTTCAGCACTGCAGCCGTGGCTAGAGTGCGTCTGACGACATTCCAATTTTAAATGCAGAGCATTTCTTTAACTCACGATGTCACCCGTTCTAGTTGTCCGTAGTAGTCCGCACCCCTCCCGCTACACTATATAAAAAAATAATACTTACCGGCTCCTGGTTTCGATCCCACGACCCTGCGGGCGGAACGCAAGGTACACGGTGCTCTACCCACTGTGCCACAAAGCCGACACATAATGGAAGGCTACGAACGCGCCTTATATCCTTGACTCATTCAAACTACGTCAAGAAGCTGCTGATACAACGCATTCACTACCACAAACTCCCCAAACACTGAACGTTAACGCAATACACCTACCCCCTATGCGACGCATTTACTCGAGTCCCCCTCGCGGGGAGATGGGCCCAATGTTTTAACAGTGGGTTGATACTGGATGCGCCTGCCCTTGTTGTGTAGAGCTTCTGTCTTAGCTTCCTGCTCCCGAGGGTGGTGATGAGGGTCCGGCTGTTGCCCCATTTCTTGTTTACATCTTGAGTTATAATCATAATTTTCATGTCTTTGGTTAGTTTTCGGAGTTTTAAAACATTTTTTTCCTATTCGTTATGTTGTGTTAGGTTACTTCATGTTACGTTACGTTAATGGAGGGCGTAGTAGTGCCAGACGCGGCAATTTTTCATCGGAACGCGAAAAAAAAAAGCCACCTGGTGGCCGAAGAAGCAAACCGGTTCCACATGGGTTCCCGAGATTTGAATCCTCCCAGCAGAATTTCGGACCGAGGACACCTGGAAATCACTCACCAAGGTCAGTGAAGGTGACTGGCACCCAACCGCTACGTTTTTGTGGAGGACCTACTCGTGTTTTCCTCATTTCTAACCGTGAACTGCATTTGGGTGAGCTAAGCCTAACGTCGCCTACTGCGATAGGGCTGTTCGGGTGCCGCCGAGCAGGCCTAGCGCCACCGGTCGGGTTTCCACGCCGGCGGTCGGTGCCAGGCAAGATGGAGTATACCGCGGAAGGGGTACATATTTCTCCGGAGGACTATAATGACCAGAAAATGTGGTCTCGTGCCGTCAAGGCTCAGGGCCACTTGTTCGCGAAGAAGAATTCGGCGTACACCACCGCATCACCACCCGGCGGAACCGAGAACGGCCAGGGCAAAAATGCCAAGAAAGAAATTGAGAAAAGAGTCAACTACCCAATCAAGGGAAGACAGCCATTACCGCGCCTTCCGATGTCCGATTATCAGATAATTTACAGCCTGGGAGGAGGCCTGGACTTGCGCCCTGTGAACGGCGGCATGCTCTTGCAGACGGTCTGCTGGTGGGCCGACGTGGATTTCGCCATTGCTCGCACACAGGACAAGTTGCGTATCAACCCCTTCAACAACTCTTTCACCATCAGCACTCCGTCCGAAGAACGGATGAAGCGCTATGTCGAACTCCAAGAACTGCAAATCAAGGACCAGAAACACCCACTCAGGGAACACGTGGCAGGCCCTGACGACGCAATCAAGGGCATCATCTGCAGTGGGGTCTACGACCAAACCCAAGACGAAATCTTCGAAGACATCATAAACCTGAACAAGAGCAGGAACTACACATTTGATGATGCTAGGCAACTGGGCAGAACCAAGTCGCTCCTGATAACTTTCATCGAGACGAAGGAGGTACTTAGAGAAATTATCTTCTTCGGTTCGATCTACACCTGCTACCCCTTCAAGGCGAAAGTGGAGACCTGTTTCAACTGCCGACAAGCAGGACACAGGGCGGACGTGCCAGCAATGCCAGTCCAGACGTCAATTCATGTCTAACTCCAGGTCAGAAAGAAGGCACAGCAGAAGCTGCTCCAACTCCTTCCCACCCCTCCGGAGGTCCGAGAGCAAGGCCCGTCCAAACCAGGTTAGCTGGAAGTCGCAGGACTCCCAGTTAGAGAGAGAAAACGCGGAGCTCAGGGCACAACTAAGACGGCAGGAGAAGGAAATGACAGAAATTAAAGAAATGTTACAAAATTTACTCTCCGTAAAGGACAGGTTGCCCCCCCCTTTAATTCAAACCTCGCCTACATCAAGGCAAAATATTTCACGACCCCCTTCCGCGACATCCTCGCGAGCCCCGTCACCGCAGCGCGGTAACGGGGCTCGCGTTACCGCAAAGGAAAACTAAATCAAAACGAAAACTACTGAGTTAATGGAGGCAGATGAAACACCCACGTTAAAGCATTTATTCAGTTTTATGCAAAAGCTTGAGGAGAGACAGCTGGCTATCACTGACAGGAACAAAGCCGAAACCCAGAAGTGGATGAGTGCGTTGTCCACGCGCATAGAGGTTATTCAGGCCAGGCAAAGCCAGATGGAAGCTAGACAAAGCCAGACGGAGGCTACCGTGGCGACCAAGCTGAATGCAAAACCCGCCGAGACCCTCGCAGTTCCCGTCAACCCCACCGCCACAAATACTCAAATACAGAGAGTAATTCGTCATGGAGGGGGACCATAAAGAAGTCAAAATATGACAGTGGAACTGCAGAGGTTTCCGCCATAAGCGGGAGAACCTGCAGCTCCACATTCTAAATTTGGACAACTCCGAGGCACCAGGCATTATCGCTCTACAGGGAAATCTAGCCAGAGTTAAACTTAGGAATTATAAAGCTCATGAAATATCGGGAATGCAAAACCCACGCGTAGCCATCTTGGTTCACAGGAATCTCACAGCTATTGAGCACAAGATTGATACAGTAGGCGTAGGCTGCCTCCTAGTCGAGATAATACCACAAACGAGAGGGAGCAGTAGATTATTCCTGCTTAATGTATATAGCTTCCCCAAAAGAGCCCACCCCCCAATCCTCGAGGCCATAAGCAGGACTCTCCGACTCCGCGGAACCGAACCTCTAGTAGTAGCGTGAGATTTCAAGGCGTGCAGCATGAGTTGGGGATACAGAAAGGACAACAAAAAGGGAACGGCATTGTGGAATTAAATCCAAGACGAGGGTATCTCCAACCCGGATTGAATTAAAACCAACCCGAATTAAAACCAACCCGGATAGCAAACAGTGTACAGGCGGACACTAGCCCGGATCTCACTTTATGTAAAAATATTGGACATGGAAAGTGGAAAAACACAGCGCAAAGTCTAGGAAGTAACCACTATATAATTGAAATTATTATTCCGGTTTCGTCGCTTACGAGAAAGGAAAGGAAAAAAATTCAGATAACAGGCTGGGGCAAATTTAGGACACTACGCTCACGAACTGCCGAGGAAATTGAAAATCTCGATGACTGGCTTAGCCAGCTAGAGAACGACGTCGAAGCAGCAACTGAGTCAGTCCCGGTTACGGCTGAGACGCAGTCCATCGATAGCAGACTATTACATATGTGGCCGGCGCACGAGTCTAAAAAAATGGCTCAAACAAAAACACAATAAGAAAGTCAAAATCAAAATCGCGCGTCTGGTAAAAGACATGGAAGCATATGCGCAAAAACTAGTACAGCAGAAATGGGGGCAAACCGGTGATCAGATGAACGGCAACCTACTTCTTAAAGACACATGGCACCGGCTTAGGTTCCTACTAGACCAGGAAAACTGTAAGTCGGCACATAGTAAGAACATTGAACGAATCATCCATGGTCATCCGCTGGGAAATAAGGAACTCCTACAGGCGCTCAAAAATATATACTTAAACACATCTAGTCGTATAGAATTTCCAGGGTACACGGGTTCCTCAAATCCAGAGATGGATGAAGAGATCTCGACAGCGGTAGTTAGGGCCGCAATGCACAAACTCCGCACCTCTTCTGCCCCTGGGACAGACAGAGTTACAAATAAAACCAAAAAACCTAGATGATAGCTCAATTACGGTGATCACTCAGCTTTTCAATCATTGCTGGAAAAAAGGAGAACTCCCACCAGCTTGGAGACATGCCAAAGTCACCTTTATTCCCAAGCCAGGTAAAAGCCTGGACATTGAAAATCAGAGACGTATCTCCCTCACGTCTTGTTTAGGGAGGCTTTTTGAGCATGTTATTCTTAACAGGATTCAAACACACGTGCAGAAGCACCATATCTTCCCAGACACTATGATAGGTTTCAGACCACACCTATCAACACAAGATGTCATGCTCAGAATATCGGAAGAGGTGGTTAATCCACAACATAATAAACACGCCCGTGCAATCCTCGCTTTTGATTTAACCAAAGCATTTGATAATAACGAGCATGAGGCGAATACGGCAGCATTGTCAGCCCTACAGGTCGCTGAGCGAACCCATAGCTACATCAAAGCTTTCCTGTCCGACATGACAGCTGAGATTCATTTCGGGCAGCTCAAGTCCGACCCTTTCACCCTAGGCAGCAAGGGGACACCGCAGGGCTCAGTGCTCTCACCCTTGTTATTTAACATCACACTCATACCCAGGACCAAGCTGCTAGCGACAGTACCTAATTTGTCCCACTCCCTGTACGCTGACGATATTACGTTGTGGACAACGAAGGGCAGCGACGGAGAAATAGAGTACACGTTGCAAACCGGAGCTGACATAGTCGCGGAACAGGCTAGGGCTATAGGCTTCTCTTGCTCTCCTAAAAAGTCAGAGCTCCTGGTAATGCGTTACGCGCCTGGGAGACAATCCAAGGATACACCCGTCCCAATAGAAATCCGCATGAATAACGCAGTAGTACCCGAAGTCCAAACGATCAGGATACTAGGGATGCGCTTACAAAGCAATGGCAAGAACGCCACCACGCTCAGTAAACTGACAGCTTGCGTGCATAAGACGAACCGCCTAATTCGCTGCATTGCGAACAAACATAGGGGAATGAAAGAAATAGACCTCACGGGGCTAGTTCAAGCCTTTGTTCTCAGTCGCTTTGTATACTCCCTTCCATACCTCAGTTTACACAAGGCGGAGAAGGAGAAAGTAAACTGTTTGATAAAGCAAACGTACAAAGCAGCTTTGCACTTACCGAGGTGCACTCCGACTGATAAACTCCTGAAAATTGGCCTACACAATACCCTCGAAGAATTAATAGAGGCCCATAGAATCGCTTAATATGAAATATTATCGAAGACCCCGACAGGACAGTACACTTTAAAGGATCTAATACCCGTGCTACACGAACGTTTCGAAGGCCTTTGAGTCAAAAGTCATTTGACTCAAATGAAACCTTTGAGCTGTTACACGATGTTATTCAAAGGCATTTGGTTAAAATGGCGTTTGAGTCGAAGGAGCACGGCAACTGACATTTGAGAGTCTCAAAGGCTTTTGAAACGCGAACGGTAGTACCCTCGGGCGCAGATTTTGCTTGCTGTAATAACAAAAATGATTATTTAAGAACAAAACGTGGTGTAAAGTGCACGATCTTCATAATTTTTCTCATGTTTTCGTTCTCTGTCACTCGCTCTACGATTACAAGGTAGCTTGGTACTCTCAACACCAGCGGTGCGAAAAAAGAAAAAAATGAGACTGGCTGCATTGTGCATGTTTTGTGCGTGCTTGTAAATTAATCGTTGTCAATTTGATCACTAATGATTCCTTTGTTTCCCACTTTGACTCTAAAATTAAATTTGTGCCAAGAACAAAACGTGGGTGTAGTGGCGACACCAAAACATGGCGGGCGACGCGGAAACTTTCAACTGCCTTTGAGAATGGTCGTATAGATCGGCGGAACACCTTCCAGTTAGAATGACATTTGAAATTTCGAAGGTCACTCGACTGAAATGTCCTTCCAAACGCTCATGTAGCACAGGTATAAGCATATCTTATGAAGGAACACAAACAAGGGAGAACCCGGTCCTTAGAGATATATTTAAGCACCTCACTATTAACTCCATTCCTAAAAATATGCACCCTATTCATCACAAGGAAAGGAGAAACGCTAGAGCCAAAGCACTCGAAAAACTGTTTAAACACCGCGAGGAGGTAGTCTACGTGGATGCAGCCGAATACAAAGTGCAGTATGCCTTTGCAGTTGCAGCCGTCGTTAACAAACTCAAGCACATTACCACAGCCACTGTTTATGGCAGGCGGCCGGAAGAAGCGCAAGAGACTGCAAATTCTGTTGCGATTATTAATACCAAAGCAAAATTTATCTTCAGCGACTCCAAAACGGCTGTGCGTAATTTTGCGAAAAACAAAATTCAGGAAGCGGAATCTCCAATTCTATTAAGAAATCAGTTCGAACCCCGCCAGATTCAGATAATCTGGATTCCTGCGCACTCGTCCCACCCAAGGAACGAAGCAGCCCACAGTTTTGCCCGCAAACTCGTCAACCGGGCGGTGGACCAATCGTGTCTGCGATGGTCTAAAGAAGCGTATGGTTACTTTTCAAGAGATTACATCTCACTACAGAAATAAAAGACTAGTTTACCCTGCCCCTCATTATTCCCTAACGAAAATCCAGCAAGCGACATGGAGGCAACTCCAATATCATACCTTTCTGAACCCTTATACCTTTCTGAACCCTTATGAACCCTTATAATAAACCCTTATAAAATTGCAGAATGTGTGAGGCCGAAAAAGCCGACCTAGCCCACATCCTATGTGAATGCCCTGAGCTCCAACCTAAAGCCGAATGGCATCTCTCTAACCAAATAGAGTGGGAAACTGCGGTGATCAGCTCCGAACCTGAGACCCAAATTCAGGCCGTGGACTGGGCTTTGGAAGTCGCCATGAAGGAAGGTATTCTGGCCACTTCACGGAGTCAAGAAGAAGCCCATCATTAATCAAACGTAATGATTGTTAACTAAATAAAGTTGTTCCTCCTCCTTCTCCTCATCGTAACGCCGGTGGACGTCGCTTTAATGGAGTGCTTATAGTACAGTCGGACGGCACTCTTTACACACCCCAAAAAACAAACTGCGCGCACATTAAGGGGGATAGGAACACATGAAGATAGTACAAGCGCTTGTGCTGTTTTCATGTGTTCCTTTCCACGTTAATTTGCGCGTAGTTTGTTTTTTGAGATGCCTCATTACTTAACTCGCCCAACTTTCAACCCTTGTACTATATACGCAGCCTACGCCGAAGCCTGGAACCCTTTGTTACTATCCCGGCTTTTTCGGAGAAGCTTTTTGAAGTCTCGGGTGGGGAGAGAACCCATTCTAATAATTAGAAGCACCCTCAACAGCCTTCAGGACTTCGACGATTGTTCAGGCTCTCAAGGGCAAACAAGGAGCAAACGAGCTCCGCACTCCACCCCTTCCGCAGAACACATATCGTAAGAAAAGGGAAGGATACTCACTTACGGAGAAATCACCAATATTATAGATTCATTAAAGATGTACCCATATGACGGTATTGAACTCTGCGAAAAGGAAGAGTCGAGCAGGCGCAAATTACAGGTTGGGACCTACCCAAATCCGCTACTACTTAGTAAACTCTACCCAGGCCACTTTAAAGCTAGACAGAAACACAGTGAAAGCCTGGATAGCATGGCCCGCATGATATAAACGCGCCCAGAGGAGTAAAACCGCCCTCACACAGCAGACACTTGGGAGACTGATGCTCAGCTAAGTCCTAGAAGCTCAACAGACGATCATCAATCCAGCTCAGGCAGCATCCAGGCCGAAGGGACACTTTCCGAACCTAGCAAGCGGTTTTAAAAGAACCCTGAAATGAGTGATACTGAATAAAAGTTTCCCATAGTCATCGTCATCATTCGGCGACGTTTGGCGCTCGAGCGGAATCGTAACGACGTAACCCACGTGCTACTGACGTCGAGGTTTTCAACTCCAGTTGACGGATCTGACGAGTATACTCCTGCCTTGCTGCGCGGAAAGAGCTAAGAGATATTTAAAGTACCTAGGCAAGTACCTAAGTACCTAAGCGGACCCAGTAGCACGAAATTGGGCTATGCACAAAGTGGTGTACTTCTCACTACTACAAGTGTGCTGTTACTCTCTTTGTTCTTGAGCCATCAAAATGTAACCGCTACCCCCGGTTTCTGTGTAGTGACTGTAGTCCATTTGCTAAAAGATCTGGAAGCGTGAACGAAATGGGGCATAATAATTGACCACGTATAAAAGCGGCAGTGGCTGGGCGTCTCTACACTTAATTTTAACCAAAATGTGGAACGGCAGGTGCTACGAAAGCAGATACCGGGTAAGTGCAGCAGGTACTAACCGATGGATATTTATTGACGTGTGCACCGGACGCCCATGGTATTCGACAATAATATTTTCGTCATTGTAAAAACACTGCTTCTTCCGGACATCGCGTTATATTAGCCTGTTATACAGCATAAGGGGTTTCATTAGGCCAAATGGCTACGTAAACACTTTAAACCGTGTCTAAAAAGGACGCGCGGGTCCCATGTCATAATTGTATACTTGTGTTAACCATTAAAAAGTCTTACAAATTATTTCAGAAAACAAAGCGTTTATGGAGGCACAGGAGAAACACTGACTTGAAAATCTTCGTCGTGCATTATGAAACGCGACGACCTTGTCAAAACCCACCAAAAACACTCAGGCATGATTTTGGAACGTCTTTTTCGGCCAGACCACCCAATCCCGACATTGCATGGAGCAAAAAGTAAACCAAAAACACCTCCATTCCACAAGGTACAGACCGAAACACCAAAGTGCCGTCTGTGTTCAAACCTAATTGGTGCTGTTGAAATGAAGTTTCTTATCGTATCAATTTGGACACCGTGACTGAAGGGGGCATTGCACACGCCGACTAATTTTTATCGAGTGACAGCAAAGCCACTCGCAAGGCAAAGTATACACCTGCAAAGTAAATATTATCGACCAGGGAAGCAAACCGTTGTGAAAGCCCCCCAATTTATCGCCCCCAATAGATTGGCCGGGTGACATCCAGTGGTGGCGCATTTCAAGTGACTACGGCGCACTGGCACGACGTATGTCTTTGGCGACTTATCTCCTTCAGAAATAGCACCAATTTTAATATTTCATAATCAATTTAGGCTCTTCAACAACACTCATGTTCTAGGCGAAAAATTGAAGATTCCCTCGCCAGTTTTATAAAATACTCATGTTTGATTAGATTAGAAAAGAAGATCCCCTGGCTCCTGGTTATTATATGTGCACTTAGATTATATTTATTTGAGGATGAACTTACCGTGTTTACTCGCATAATGATCGCACTCGCGTAATGATCGCACCCCTGTGGTTTGCCGTCAAAGTTCAATTTTTTTTTAATTTTCCGCGCAATGAACGCACCGTGAACTAGCCGCAGCAATATGTCGTATTTGGGCCAAGTCTAGCTGATGATGATACTGCATATCTCTGTTTCCTTCCTTTTCAAAGCGGACATGGCTGCGTTATTGCCGCAGACTTGCCGATATTAGCGATATCGGCAAGCATGCGTTCAATATTGATGAGGAAGAAACTCTCACTAAATGCACATAATGTGCTCACAAGACAAAGGAAAAAATGCGCTCAGCTTGCTGCGTCGGCCCCCATGTCTGTGTTGATGTCCCGCACTGCGACAGCGGCAGCCACTTATTGGTCACCCTGTTGTCACCTCGCAGCAAACTCGTTCCGGTGCGTTCCGCAATTCATGAAAGCACTGCATGTTGCGTCACTTTGCCAAGCGGCGTGCGGTGGTGTGCGGAGTTTTTATTATGTTTTTATTTATTAATTTTATTATGTTCATGAGACCCATCGTAAAAATTTTCACCCGCAACTTGCTTGCCTTTTCTGTGCTGAAAAGTTTTTCGCGAAAAACTTGCCCCGCGTAATGAACGCACCCCTAAATTTGCATGAAATTTTTGGGAAAACAAGTACGATCATTACGCGAGTAAATACCGGAACCTTCCCTTACCATCATTTAGTGCCTTAGAAATGGGGACCTCAAGGACAGGAGTATGGGTAGTGGCGGTTGTCAAGACGCGTCCGTTTCAAGACGCGGCGTGCGTACAGCTTCACTTGTGAGGCATTTGCTGCGCACCGCTGCGCAGCAAGTAACGTTCCGCCTTGCTTATCTTAAGTCACACGCGTGTCGTGTCCCCTCCGTTAATCAGAGCACTGTCAAAGTCGACTCTTTGAAACGGACATGAATTGTACAAAACTCAGAATTTCGCTTCAGAATCGTATTTGTGTGCCGTCACTCCCGATCTTACTGCCTTAATGTGTTTTGTGCCGAAACCCTAGCTGGAACGGCCCTGCAGGAGGTACTACAACCAGGGTCTGGCCCTGGGGGGAGCTCAAAGTCTTCAAGTCAGCGACACCTCACCGGGGGCGCTGCCAACATTGCGGCAGTAGGGTGCCTCGATGCCAGTGCCGCGGCACCCAGAACTATGGGGGCATTTTTTAGATGCGACGCATCTCTTTAACTCGCCTTGTCCCTCCGGCGTCTTCCGCAGTCCATAGTCCGCATCCCTCCCCCATTCTCCTCGCCACGCCAGCTGCGCGCTAACGCCGCTCTCACCGCAGTGCCATCTGCGTGTTAGCGCTCGCTCCCGTCGCCCTGCCAGCTGTGCGTCAGCGCGCGTTAGCGCTCGGTTAAAAATCGAACACATGTGCATGCTCTGCTCTCTCTCATTTCACTCACCGTTAACGCGCGGTACATATAAACGCGGTAACTGCGCCGCTCCGCTCAGTCGTTCCGCCGCTCCGATGACATCCGATGACCACCGATGATTTGAATGGAGACTAACAGGCCTGCTATCGCGATGGTCGGCGCAACCGTACGTAATATAATGGAAACAACAACAAATTGACACGCTAAATGGAAACAACATAACGGAAACGCAACGGAAACCCCCACGATGTGTCGCATCTACCCATGGTTCCCCTCGCGGGAAGATGGTGTAAATTTTTTACCTGGACTGGCACAGGTTACTACAGTGTGGTGCAGACCAATGTCGAGTGCTATTGGGGTTATCGATTAGTAAAAAAATAAACATATGCTGCACTGCTTGCACCGCGGCCGGTGCAACCAGTTCAGGTAAAAGAAAAGCCTCTACTAAATAAACTCCAATAGCGGCCCGCTAAGCTGCAGTCTTCACTTGGACGCAATGGCGATGGGGATGGGAGGACGGCTGAAGAGCTGAGATGGCAGCCGGATGTGTAATGCAGTCCACGTATCATAGTGGTTGCCTCACTTCTCCCGTTTCTTCGAAAGGGTGTGTGTCAAATGTCGTCGTCGATAACACCTTCGTTGCCGTTGCAGCGGAAAGAAACGACGGGATGGAGCGACGCCCTTTAGAGGTAAAATGACGTCTCTTCATCGCTTTCTCGTCTCCGTTCTACGGAAAAATGAGAGGCGTCTTGGGAAAGCAATGGGAACATTTGCCGTGCCTGACGCTCGCTTTGTCACAGAAACAAGCCTGCGGTGGATAACATGCGAAAATTGAAGCAAGCAGCTATGGAGAGTACAGTAGACTCTCCATAATTCGAAGTCGCCTAATTCGAATTTTCAGTTATCTAGAAACGATGTGTCCGTTTCGCCAATTTAGCATGCATTCAATATAAAATACCGCTTAGTAATTTCGGCTCACGATAGTTGCGTTTTACTCCTGCCATTTCTAAATGCGCAAAGCGTTGTTTATCGACCCATAGTTCTGTTTATCTAGGAGATTTTGGGTGAACGGCAGTGCGCACCTAAAGCAGGGGAGCGGGAACTTCCCTGAGGGAGCGAGAGAGAGAGCGAGAGAGAGAGAGCGATCGTTTGAACAGCACTTGCGAACCGAAGGGAAAAATTTTGTCAAAACGTTGATTGATTGTAGGGTTTAAAGCGCCGACGCAACGCAGGCGATGACGCGCGCCGTAGTGGAGGGCTCCGGATTAATTTTGACCACCTGGGGATCCTTACCGGTCGCCAAAATTTCGTACACACGGGCGTTTTCGCTTTTCGTCTCCATCAGAAAAGCGGCCGGCGCGGCCGGGAGTCGAACCCGCGTCCTCGTGCTCAGCAGCACAACGCCTTAGCCACTGAGCCACCGAGGCGGGTTTGTCAAAGCGGTGCTTTAAAACTGGAATTTTCAATGATAAATGATTTTTGGTGTGTTGAAACTTCACTGAGGGAGAGAGAGAGAGAGCAACGGTTTAGTTTCAATCTAAAACTGTGCGAAATTTGCATTTTCGATCCAAAATGGGGGAAAAGAAAAAAAGCTTTACTACTGTTTATTCTAAATATTAGGTCCACCTTGAAAGGCAGGTGCCCATTTTATGAAAAATAAAGCTCAACGTACATTTATACTCCCGCCCAATTTAGCTGCATGTCCCCAAAAACGGTATGCGCCATAGCAGACTATGCTTGGTGCTGCTTAGCAACGAGTTTTGTTCTCGCGCGGCAGACATCCTCTAATTGATAGGCTTCACTCACCGATAAAATGACGTAGCCAGTAACGCTTCGCCCCAGCTTCTGGCTCGCCCCAGCACACACCGATAGCGTAAAACACCGGCATATTCCTTTTCCAATGGCGCGCACTTTTGATAGCCTTTGACTGACTGAAATGGTTGATCTGCTGAGCTGGGGCGGTATTCTCGTGTTTTGTCCGTTTTGTGTCCGTTTCAAAAGTGTCCGTTTTTAGCAAGCCCTGATTGGCTAAAAGCGAACACCCGGCTGTGACGCCATGCAAACACGGCGGAGCTATCAGCTGCGGCTTATCTTGGGGCAGACGATTAGGAGCAGACGATTTTTCGTCGCCTTGTTGGTTCGCTGACGGGACAATAAACGCATTAAATATAGTTTAAAATAGGTTCAGTCGTTTAAAATGTTTTTACGAGAACAGCTGCGCAAAAGTCAATCCAAAGCCCATCTACTGCTGGAAGTACGTCAGAATAAAACGGACGAAGAAGGACTTTTTCAAAACAAACACAAGAATACCGCCCCTGTTTTATAAAGCGTTCCAAAGAACACCTCCGCGGGTATATGTGCGACTCTGTACGTAAGTGTAACGCTCTGTCGTGGATCGAATAATCTTAGGAGTAACACTTAGGGAGAGTAAACGAGCTTCTTGGAACAAACTAGATTACAAGATATCATAGCTCAAATAAAAAAAAAATGTGCTTGGGCTGGCCATGTAGTAAGACGGACCGACAACCGGTGGACAATTAGGGTAACAGAGTCGATGCCGAGGTACGGGACTAGGAAAAGGGGAAGGCTATTAACTCTACGAAGAGGAGACGAAATAAGAGAATTCAGAGGCACGGAATGTACTCGATCAACGCAGCACAGGACCGGGGGGAGGTCAATGGGAGAGGCCTTCGTCCTGCATTGGACCTATCTAGGCGTTTGTTGTTGTTGTTGTTGATGATGATGATGATGATGATGAGACTTAACTTGAAACGACGGACTATTTGTTTTCCGATGCCATGAGCGCCGTTGATTAGCAGGCTTCATAAACCGCAGCGCAAATCTTCAAAAGTACGGGTTGTAAAGCAGTGGTGGCTTTTTTGTGCCTACATGTAACGATCTCTTTCTGTTTGTACTTTATTCCTTGTATTGCTTATTATTTAGCAGTCGTAGTATTTAGCTGGTCATAACAATGTATTGTGTGCTTTTTTTGCCAACCTGTATGAATTATATGCTTTCTCTTTCTTTTTTGTAGTGCAATTGTGACCTCACTACTTCGTTCAGTGTTCTTAGTTGTGACAAGAATAATAAGATGTGTACCTGGCGAAAGATATACGTACTCATTGTAACCCTCAATGGACACAGCTTTTTGCCCATGGCCCTCGAACAGCACGAATGTTGAAATAAAATTGAAATTGATATGAAATAAATGTTTCTCTATACTGTGTCGGTGACGACGTCTGTAAACTGCGCCGTAATAGGTAGGGCCGAAATAAGTTTAATTTTAGAACTCGCCTCGCAGATAATGTAGCTTTGGCATCCCGCCTTGAACAATAAAACTAACTTCAGGTGGTATTCAAGGCTTGAATGGGGTATGTTTAAGAGCCTGTTCTGTGTGCGTCATACAGGGCAAGCACGCGCTTTCAAGGGTTCGTGCAACTGCAACTTTGTTCCAGGGAAACCTTATCATTTCCCAACATTAGCCACCCGTATCGAGGGTTCCGGAGCTCGAGACCCGATAAGTGCCCGACGTTCGACTGCGTCACAAGCTTACGCGACAAACCGATGAACGCAACATTCTTGTAGCTTCTATCTTATAAAGGTAATAAGTCTTCAAACGGCTTTTCAAGCAGCGCGTCATTTATTTATTCAAAAAACAATACTCCGTGGCGGCAGGAAAAGTGCCGATTTTAGCTACTTCTGCGGAAGACGAAAATAAAACCTTTGCAAGTGCACAAGTACTACAGCCGACTCCTTTGTGACGTCAGAAATGTTGACGAATAACGCGATATATCAGGCCCTTCGCCCTTGCCTGATAAGCGGGAATACCCAACCAAAGAGTGGGGTTTAAGTGGAAGAGGGGGGGGGGGGGGTTCGTTTATGCATTTCGTCTATTTCGCAAAAACCCTTATCAAGTGCTTACTTATTCCTCCTCTTTATCAGGGCAGGTAATCCACGGGTACAAAGATCGAACAACCCTCATACTGCCGCCACAGGCAGCTGCGTATCACTCTGTGAAGCTCTTGTGCGAGAGCCGCCTTTTTATACAGAGCGCGGCAAGCGAAGCCTTGGACCAGCAGCTAACCGCCGACCGGAAAAAAGACATGTAAGTAACACTTAAGTACTTCAACAGCGGAAACCCGGAACAGGAGGCACTGCTATCAAGTCATTGCACATTTCGTTTAGATCAAGGTATCGCGTGCGGCTGAAAACGGACAAGTTCAGCCATTTTACCTGTTAGCCTTTTGTCGCACATCTATTATCGCCGAAACTCTCTGTGCATGTTGCCCTCGAAGCGAGCTACGCATTTACAAAAAAAAAGAAAGTTTTGCAAACCTGAATGAGGGCGGCCAGGTCCACCGTGCAGCGTAAGCGTTGCGGATTAATTTCGGCCACGTTAGTAACGAAACACTACAAGAGGACGAATACAACTACCTTGGACAGGTTCTCAGTGCTGATCCCAAGCACGAGGAGGAAATCCGGCACAGAATAGGCATGGATTACGGGGCAATCAGCAAGCACCCTAAAATATTGAAAAGTATGCTACCTCTGTCACTCAAAAGAAGAATATACAACCAATGCGTTCTGCCGGCGATGACGTATGGAGCGGAAACTTGGCGCCTTACTGAACAACTGGAAAACAAACTTAGGTCCGCTCAACGGGCCACGGAGCGAGAAATAATAGGAGTAACGCTCATGGCCTGGAAACGAGCTTTTTGGATCAGAGAACGAACTAGAGCAGAAGATATCATAGTTCAAATCAAGAAAAAGAAATGGGCTTGGGCTGGCCGTGTAGTGGAACGGACCACCGGGGTGACAGAGTGGATACCGAGAGACGTGTCTAGAAGAAGGGGAAGGCCCATAGCTCGATGGAGGGACGAAATACGGAAATTCGTGGCAAAAAATGGCATCGAGCTGCGCAGGACAGCAGCGGATGTATAGATCAATGGAAAAGGAGTTCGTCCTGCCGTGCACCTTAAGAGGCTCATGAGGGGAACTTTTTTTAGTCTGAGCCAGGATGCCTACAAGCGGTTTGGTTTTTCAACTCGTTATCCAACTCATCGGTTATCGTATGAAGGACCACCTATTGCTAGTGTAACACTTCCTGCGCTTTTGGAAATTGCTTAAGAGTCAATTCTGGGAAACGAAGAACAGTCCGTAGTGTTGTCTCTTGACAACATGTCCAGAATGATGACTGATTCGCCGTCGCAGGGCTGCATTAAATCAGCCTGTCTGCGTCTTAACAAGGTACTTCATCATTCGAAAGCAAATTTCAAATTTTTGGTCCTTCCGATTCTTTAACGTTTCCGCTAATGGCGTTCGGTCGGAACTGCAGCGAAATATTTGCATGTTTTTTTTTTGTGTGTGTTTCTGTTTAACAGCAGATCTCTTGTGGGTCGAGCCTTTTCGTCCGTCTGCTCAAGGTCGTGCTTGGTAGGAGCAGGTTACCAGACCCGACGGTGGCCTCGCAGAAACCGGTTCCCCCACCCACCGATAGAGGGCGGAGTGGTATTGCCGGGGCAGGTTCCTCTCCCTACCGTTCGGAGAGATTACGAGTCAAGAGGTTCAACGAGTCCGGAGATCCAACGCGTCAAAAGGCCCAATATTGGATCTCTTGACTCGTTGGATATCTTGTCTCCTTGGACCTTGGATATTTCGTCTCCATCACGTCGCTATACCCCGCTCTATTCTGTCGACCCAGAATGTACCTTTAAGTTGCCCTCTAATCTAGCCAAACACGACGCAGCCGTAATACACCGCATACGCCTGAACGTCGCCTACACTCGCCTTTTTCGTTTCAAGCTTCAGCAGACCAGCTCACTCTTCTGTCCAGACTGTAACTGTCCCGAAGATATTTACCATGTCGTATGTGTGTGTAAACGATATGACGAACCAAGACGCTCCTTGACAGTGACTTTGGGCAGGCTACCCACATCGTGTCTTACGTTGAATGATGTGCTTGGCCCCTGGTCATGCGCAAAGATGGCTTCACGTGCGACGAGGGCCTTCCTAAGCTTCCTTCGCAGTACAGGCCTAGTTCACAGACTTTAACAGTGCAATGCAGACTTTAACTTTAACAGACTTTAACAGAGCAATTTTCATGTCCGTTGGTTACTCTTTGCGGAAGCTTCAGTCAACCCTGCCGTCGCTCTTCGTGCGGAAGGACTGGGCGGACAGGGGGCGACGGAAGCTAGAACAATCAGTAACCATCACAAGCAGCCATTAATCGCAATGTAGACTCGCATAACTTAAACAATCCAATACTACTAGGACATTTCATTGGATCAAGCCAATGAAACGGGCCAAAATGAGTTGAAGGGGTTAGCGTATTAACAACGGCTGAGGGGTAAATTATAAATTGAGAAGACAAAAAGCAAGGATATTTGGACCGTTTGATGCATTGGACCTGTTGACGCGTTGTACCTTTTGACGCGTTGTACCTCTTGACGCGTTGTACCTCTTCACCCAAATCGGACCTATTGACTCGTTGAACCTCTTGGCTCGACTTCCACGTGACTAATGGACCTCTTGACTCGTTGGACCTCTTGACCAGAACCGGTTCAGATTGGGAGGGGGGAGGGAGCATCCCGCCAATGACGTTGAGCTGCGAATTCCTTTGCGCGAACCGAAGAATTTGTGCGGCGATGGTGTTGCCGTTCTCTGGCAAGCGCCCGTTAAGAGAGAAAGAGAGAGAGAGACAAAGACGGATAGATGAGAAAGACGGTAAGAGATTGAAATTTATTTAAGTCTTTCGGTGTAGGAAGGGGGGTAGGGGCCGGGGGCGGCCGCTACGTCGGGTGCCCGCTACGTCATCAATACATGATCGGAGATGAGTGTCCGGGCTCCCGAGTGCCGGTTCCCAGAGGGTTAGCGCTGGTTTACTCTACAGCCGACACAAGCGAACCACAGCTCCGCTGCTTCATCAGATTTCACACTAGATGGAACTGGATCTTATTTTTAAAGCCGATAGTCTTTCTTGGGCTACTTATCGGAGAAATTTTGGTCTGTCTGTCTGTCTGTCTGTCTGTCTGTCTGTCTGTCTGTCTGTCTGTCTGTCTGTCTGTCTGTCTGTCTGTCTGTCTGTCTGTCTGTCTGTCTGTCACTCGGTTCACCCACCCGGCCAAAGTGAAACAGAAACTGCGCATAGTCTTATATACAGCCAAACCTAAACGTCTAAGTCCGCGGTGTCAGTGCTTATAATTGTCATCATTGTTGAACAAGAACAAGACATTACGCAAATATAAAATAACAGTTTGATACATAACTGATATCCGCAGGTTCCTTTATTGGAAAATTCATGGATGCTTGTTTTCTGCGATAGCAAATGAAATACTACATCAACGGCACAAAACCTTCGCCTGCTGTTGCCACCGCTACCTCCTGACGGCATTTAACAAATCAAACGGCCATAGCAACGAAAGGTTGCACTATGGGGGATCCACTTTCCCCTTGGAACGCTCGTGGAATAGGGCAACGTGCTTCTGTAAACGTTGTAGTAGGGTGCCTCAATTCACGCGCTTCTCCGGTGTACGGCAGTGCAGGCATCCAGACACCGGACTTGGAGCAGTGGAATGCGGTAAATTTAAATTGATTTGAGGAAACTTCTACCGTTTTGTTTTGGGAGAAACGAGACGGGTGAGGAACAGCATGAGAGGTGAGCAGGGAAGAGAAGAAAGGCCTTTACTTGGCAGGGCCGCCAGACGACTGTCGTCTTTCGGCAACATTTGCAACGAGAAGAACAGATATGGGGCCATTTTTATACGGTCAGACGTTGAGTCAGACGTTGAGTCAACGGTCAGACGTTGAGTCTCCAGTAACAAAGCTATTGCTATCAACCGCTAACTCTCTAGTTTTCTTACTTAAAGGAGTACTGACACCAATTTTCGGCGTTAATATTATTGCACAGTTCGCTTCCTTTACTCAACAGAATAAGCTGGCTGAAATATGAGCGGCCTGCGACGCGAAGAACATACTTCAATTGGATCTCATTTATAGCGCCGACGGAGCAGCGCGCGGAGCGGCACTCAGCAAATGGACATCAGCGTCACCATCATCCTGTGGTAGCCAAAAAAAGTGACGCGACAGCGCTCGTCAAAAGCTCGTGACGTCACTTCACGCGCGCGGCGCGCGGCCCCGCGGGCGGCGAGCGGGCTCCGGCACATTCACAAACGGGTGCACGAAGCCAGAGCTACAGGTATAACCGCTGCCCAGAAAGGCACTGTTGGCAAAAATAAAGTTCCACACACGGAAAAAGAAGCGATAATATAGCCCGAAATCGCAATATAAGTCGCTATCAGGACTTTTATTGAAAGCGGTCATAGAATTTCCGCCGCAATGGTAGGCCTAGCACCTTCAGGCAGCTCAGCAGCTGAGCCATCCAGCTCCGGCCCTCCGGCGGTGGCGCGGTCGAAACAACGTCCCCACCGGTCTCCGCAGTGTTTTGACGTCCGCACGAAGTGGTGAGGTCATGCCGGGATTCTGTCCTATGCGCCTTTCGGGATGAAAGCGCGGGAATTTAAAAGAAACAATTTTCAGGCCGTTAAGTGTAAATAATTATCGTTCGCTGAAGTATTTAAAGTGCTGTTTTCTTTAATATTAAGTACTTTAAGTACTTCTTTAATATTGCCATTACTGCGTTGTCTCTCTTTGCGCTAAAAACAGCCATTTGTTATTGTATTGTAAACAAATCAAAGCGACGGCACGATGCATTTCAAAGCACGCTTGAATCGCTTCCTGCAATCGCCGGGTTTCTGTGCTTTTAGAGAGCCAGAACAAAAACGTACGAAGGTATTCACTCCGACACGGTTTCAAGTCGGTTCAGTTTTCCGCGTTTCTCCAGCGGCGTCATACCCTGTACAGTATCCCTCAAAGTTGGGCCACAGATGCGCTTTAAATTTGGTGTCAGCAATAAATCTTGGTGTTTCTCCCGTTACCCCCATACGTATAAATTTAAGAAAAGGAAATAAATGTTTATTTAAAATGAAGACATAATAAATAAGAAATCAAAATTCATTCATAATTGATTGGTGTATCTGTACCCACGGAGGGAACGAATGATCCACCATTGTGTGTCCGCACGTACGTACAGTCTTCGTCAAAAATATCTAGGCCATGTAAAGAGTTTGTAGGCCACGAATTTATTTATTCAGATTACCCCTAAAGGCCCTCTAGAAGAGGGTATTACTTGGGGGGGGGGGCAGTACAACATGGTGTGAAAACAACAACAAAAAAGAAAAGAAAAAAAAAACAAAAAAGCAGTACAACAAGATACAAAGCAAAGTAACAACCGCAACAAAACGCAAACCCATGAATACGAGCAAGCAATTGCATGGCGTTATACAATAGTTAAAAAAAGAGAAACAAAAATAAAACAACAAAAGCAAAAAAAAATTAGTCACCGTAGTGCGCATGAGCTGTAAAAACTTAGCCGAGTCTTTCTGGGTGGAAATGTGTGCGGGTAAACTGTTCCACTCAATAATAGTGCGCGGGATGAATGACTGAGCGAAACGAAGTGTGCGAGATAGCGGGCGTTTAACTTTGTTAGGATGAGTCAAAATTCAATGCTAACTGTGTGTCTTACGCAAGTGAGATAAATAAATGGCTGCACCAGCTCCCAAACAGATTCGCACTCGAGAGGTGCACGGTTCTGCGTTAACTTCTTCGGGGCCTGAAAACTCCTTACGTGGCCTTAAAAATTTTGACAAAGACTGTGCGTGCGTATGGACGTACGTACATATTTTCCCTAGTGCAGCGGGAAAATCAAATGTTGTGCGCATGTTTCTAACTTCTCGCATTTGTTTTCCAGCAACGCAAGAGTTGAGACTCCGAGCAAGCTGATCGCCGAAGCACGCGACCGAGTCCAGGCTCGACAACATAATGACCGTCCCTGCAAGGTTCGCCATTGTCGCAATTGTGACGACATGTCTCTCCGGCGCTGTGCTTCTGACGAGGGCCGCCAAACTTCCCGAGCTAGTGGGCGAAGACGGCAAGCCACGACAAGTACTGTCTGCGTCGGACAACGCGCCTGTGCGACGAATCGACGCCAGTGACTGGATTCACAACGACCCCTGGGGAGGGTACGAGAGGCGTACGCGAGTCGAGATAAAAGAAGAAAGTAAGTACTCATCGTGTTAGTGGAATATGTCCATATGGAAAGGTCGTATATACGTACACTCGATTATAGCTACCGAAAGCAGGGTACACCTTTCCTTCCAAATTTTCACCGCATCGAAATCGAACGAGTTCACACTCTAAACACTGATGGTGTTAATTCCGAGAGAACTTTCGACTCCACACTGTAAAATGACTTACACCATTAATGGTGTAAATCACTGTCTAAACTAACACCCTTTACACCCTAGCAAAAGCAGAGTAAGGACACCCTTTAATTGGTGTTTTGCCTTTTACACCCTAGGAAAAGGCAGAGTAAAAACAACCTCTTAATGGTGTGTTTGCCTTTTAGCCCCTCAGCCAAAAAGCACAGTAACAACCTTTAATGTGTTTCGCCTTTTACACCACTAGGCAAAAAGGCACAGTTAAAACAACTTTAATGGTGTTTTGCCTTTTAATCCCAGAAAAAGGCAGAGTAAAACACCCTTTAATGGGGTTTTTGCCTTTTACGCCCCTAGCAAAAAGGCAGAGGTTTGTGTAAAACACCCTTTAATGGTGTTTTGCCTTTTCCACCCTAGCAAAAACGGCACAGTAAAACAACTTTTAATGGTGTTTTGCCTTTTACATCCCAGAAAAAAGGCAGAGTGGGGGTTTGCCTTTTACACCCTAGCAAAAACGCAAAAATACACATAATAAAGGGCGTTTCATTGCTAATTACACCCTTTCAAGGGGTGTTGTTCTTTGCTTTTGAAAAACTTCTTAAAAAGGTTAGTTATAGACAAAAAGGGTGTAAATCATTTTGCAGTGAAGTAACTGCGCGGCTTAGTTAATTAACAGCTTTAAAGGGTGTTAAAGTGAGTAAAGCTTACTATTATACCGTGAACTTCATGACCCGCATCGTAACAAATTCAAAGTATGCAATTTGAAATCAACTTAATCTCGTCTCGAGTTAAAACGCATTAGAGATCGGAGGTTCCATTCTCTCTTCTGCTCTATCAACTCGCAGAAAAGGTCGAGGAGTTCAACTACGCTGTGGAGGAAGGCACCAAGCTGACGAAGTGGGTTTTAGCTGTCGCCATAATAATCCCCTTGCTTGTCGTGATCGGCATCATTGTTCTCTGCGTCTGCGTCTGCAAGGCCTGCTCGAAACCGAAGGTATACGTGTTCCATCTGCTGTACCGCTTTAAACAGCGTTTGCATATATGGCGTCTGCATGGGCATTGCGTTCATATAGGTTTTTACGCATTGTACAGTCACCCACAGTCTTAGCTGGAGCAACGCTTTAACCCCCTTATTGCTTGCCCCTGCTTCGGTCAAAGGTAATTATTCACAACTGCTGCCTTCCTTTCTTCAAAACGGCACCCAAGTATTCCACATTCGTTGTTCCATATAATACACGTAGACGTCAAGAATGATGCTCCAGCTATAAGCCTATGGACGACCATGCGTATGTTCTTAAAATGTATTTTTTTTTGCCCGTTCGAAAATACGGATGAGGCCGCTTAAGAAAGCTAGGTTTGTCTGTCAGCGCTCTATACCTGTTTTTGGAATGCTTTAGATGTTGTAATTACTACTAAGGGTTAGCTTTTGTGTAAACCCTATTAAAAAACAAGTGATGTGAAAGCAATAAGCCCTATGGAGTAGGCGAGGGCTGGTTATGACGCTACCGCCAGAGTGAACTTTTTTTCTTGCGATATCTATAATGTACCAATACTCCCTGCGCTTCAATACTTTGCCCTGTGCGTATACTAGCGATAATCATAGCAAACTCTGAGGACGACATCAATGAAGGTAGCTCGGGATGACGGGAAGAAACCTGTGCCAATATTTCGATACATCCCCCCCCCCCGAAAACAAACACAAACATCTGTTATACGTTGCTATCTCGTCAGCATCGACAGCAGTTTCTCTAACATTTTCATCGCATGCAATCAACATGGGATATCCCTGTGGTTGCGATACATGGATATTTTGAGGCAAAGTGGAAAGAACATAAAATAATAAATGCCTGAGCCCGTGCCACTAGGTATAACAGGCTTATACCCAATAATAATTTAAAAGAATTGGCCGAGGGGCAAAAGATGTTTTTAACCACCGAAGTGGAAATAAATAAAAGGCGGAAAGAGCTACCAAGCGACACCACAGCCAGGAGAGCGGGCCCGGGGAGACTCCCCTGATCTCCCCTGGGAAAGTAGCCGGAGGGGTTCGGATGAAAGAGAAGGGAAATTGGAGTATAGGAATGGGTTATGGGAGTTTGGGTGGGAATGGGGACAGCGAGATTTTTTATCTATTCCTTCGAGGTCGGACTCCTGCAAAAGGCCTGACTGCTCAGGATGGGCATCAGACAGCCAATTGTAATTTGGCTGACCCCACAGTAGGTTCCGTACTAGCTAAGCTCCGACCAGCGAAGACAGGGAGAACCTACGTAGGAGTGGCGACACTATTCCTCCAGACCCGTTTCGCTACTGAGCCGCTCGACGAACACCCGCCAGATCCCCTGATTACTAGAGGAGACGTTCGGCAGACCTCAGGTACAAGTCCTCGCCTGTTCTCAGTTTCGGGAACCGGTGATCTTGTCCAACAGAATGGTACGCGCTACCTTTTAGACTGTCGATTACTATGTACACCTGGACACTATCTCCAGATGAAGGACCTTCGGGATTTAGCGAGGTAACTCAGGTTTCAACGGACGTCTTATGTTTTCTCGGTGCCAACTGCTCACCCACCAGGTGGACCCCCAAGCCCCGTACGGGCAGCAGTCATCAGGCATGCCCAAGATGGTTGCGATACAGTGGGATCGATTCATCTAATAATGCATTCTGCGCTGTTTTAAATGCCGTTTACTTATTGTTAATCTTTCCAACAATTTTAGGTCCGCACTACGGTCGTCTACCAAGGAGGACCTCCGCCTTACCCAGTCAACCCTCAAGCACCCATGAAATGAACACGTTTCGGTGGACCCATGCTTCTTGACCACACTTCCAAGACAACATCATCGCCCGGTCAGGGGACACGCTGACTGGGTGCAAGCAATCTCACAACTCGCCCAGAGGACGTGCAGATAGGGCTTAAGCCGCTACGTGTGCCTGACTGAACACGTCTCGTGAAAGGGCGAAAGTCGCAGGTGTACCATAAATCGCGAAAAGTGGCCGTAGTCGCCGTCGTCGTCGGGGTGAGCACGCATGGTACCAATATCGCCACCACTGTTGAAGGGTCCGGGAAAACAAAATACAAGTTTGCTTCATTACAAAGACTACTCTGTCTCGATGGCGGTGATACCAATTTTATCCCAAACTTCGGAGAAATACTGGAGATATTAAAGAAAACATGTGAAGCTGTGGCGCCTCCCTATTCCCTTTCCGGCAACTTTCTATGACGTCACAGAATCTTGTTTGTGCAATTGGTGGCCGCCCGCCGAACTAGCTCGTCGATAAGACACGTGATCGGGCGATTGTAGCGGGGCCCCTAGTTCCCTTTGATACCATCACTAGAGTGCTAACGTGCAGTTAACATACCGCAAACTGTGTTTTTACTAATGGCCCTTACTAATGGCCCTTAAACACGTCACTGCAGCGCGAAATTTGAACGTTTTTAATACTCCTTGCGTTTATTCCGGTTAAAAACGTCTTTCGTGGCTGAAAAGGAGTTTAGTGAAGTACACAAGCCTAGTTCCTTCAAATTTAGCAAAGTTGTATTTTGTCTTCATGGCCCCTTTAGCCATGCAGACAAAATACAAGTTTGTTTTATTCGAAAGAATTCGTGTTTATAGTGCAATTGAAGCATAGTGTCCCGAAGCAAAGGATGCTTTATTCCCTGCGAAATTAATCAATTTGGGTTAGAATTTTGATTTTACCGCCAAATCATGTGTTTTAAACGACGTCTGCAATCACATCATAAGGGCGGGTCTTCAAGCTAAACTTGGTGTTAAGCAGATACTTGTTTACCGTTAGTCAACCTAGATGGCGCCACCATGCCGAAGCGGACCGTTTTCTGCCTTTGGTTTGTTTTTGACCGCGTTTGTACCTGGCTTGTTTTTGTTCAGAGAAAAAAAATCCTTTCGTGAAACATGGTGCTCGTTCGACAAACATGGTCCTGTAAGACGCCGTCGCTTACGCCAATCGACCAGTGTCGTCTGAGAAAACCCCAAGGAGCCACAGTGCTGTGCAGCTAAAATAAGCATAGTGCGCGCAGTACCAAAAGCAGTATGCATCGATACTTATATGTCTACGTGTACGTTCGTAACTTCCGCTGTTCATCCCACCATTCGTACTGCTATAAGAAAAAAATGTGCCCTAAATTAAGCGCAAATAGCTCGCTCGGCAAGCTTATAAGCCTTGCCTAATTTGAGTTTGCTTTTGCCGGCCTCAGCCAATCGCAGAGCTGGCGCGTATGACATCATGGGTTACGTTGCGGGAAATAAGCTAGTAGGTCGCACGGGCATTCACCTTTTTCCTAATAATATAGCTTATTTGGATGAACTTTACGTTAAGAATGGTGTCGATATGATTCTAACGAGGCGATCTTTCGAATGGACCAAACTTGCGTTTTGTCTGCATGAGCCCTTTACGAGAAAATAAATTAAGCTCGTGTGAGATTTGAACACGGGTTGCCCGGGTAGCCGCCAAGTGCGCTAACCCCAGCGCTTACCCGGCACCCTGCCTGAATGGAACAAGAATGAGCCTGGTGCCTGCCGCGTGACAGGTGCACGCGGCTGCACGTGAGTAGAACGGGGGCACGCGGGAAAAAGCTCTCGCTGTGGCGAAGCTGAGGCGTGAATTGCGATCAGTCTGCCTGTTGGAGTAAATCGTGTCAAAAGACCCGGCGAAGAAACGAAATCGAAAAAAGAGACGCAGTCACGAGGTAGCAGTGAAAGAGTCTGACAATACGTCGGCTTTCGTCTTTAAAGGGACCCTGCAACACTTTCGATAGAGTTTTCACTCTTTCCTTCGCGTCTGGTACCACCGTGAAAGCCATAGTTTTATCGCCAGCACGGAGCGGCACTGCGTGATTTTCTCGTCACACCAGATACGCCTTCCGTTTCTGGTTTGTTTTTGTGCCTTTTTTTTTAAGTTGCTACCGAAAAGCGTCCATTGCTGCAACTGAAGGGAAAGCGGCCAACAGGCGCTACATGGCCTTTCTGACGTCATTCGGGCCGTCGAAAAACGTCAAGGCCGGGAAAGAGAGAAAAACCTTTTGAGCGAGTTTCCAAGTTATCTGATGGACATTGAGCAGTAATTTTTGTCTGAGGTACTCTGCGACCCCCTAATCTAAGTACTATAGTTCATCTCACAAGCTAGCTGCAGCACTGTGGAGGCGACATTGTTATCAATAGTGCGCCCACTGAGGGCGCCTAATCCGCCGTGAAGGGGGTCCTGAAAAGACACTCCCTTCTCCCCTCTCGGCAAGTGGCACCGCACGGCCCCGGTGCCTTTTGTCGCTTCCTTCGCGGTGAGTTAGGCGCCCTGAGGGGGACAACAATGTAGCCTCCACAGTGCTGCAGCTAGCTTGTGAGATGAACTATAGATGGGTTGGGTGACTACGTTCTGCTAGCATTTAGGATTTTAAAAAAAAGTTGAAGAAAGTGTTGCAGGGTTGCTTTAACGCGCGTAAGCACACCTCAAGTTTGCGAGAAATCCCCCCCCCCCCTCCCGTTCTTTTTAGTAAATTTCTGGCTACCGAATCGACCTGGTTTGCATGTCTTGAACACAGCTGTTGACAGACGTTCGAAGACTTTTCTCCCCACGTATTTTTATGTGTGTACGATTAAGAGTCAGACACTCAAGCAGGCAATATAGAAAAGGATGTGAGCTCATTAGCCTGATGAAAAACAATGTGCATCAATATAGATTGGTCGCCAGGGATGACTGCCTTTTGCGAATATTTTCTGAGCAGTGCTAGTCATTGAACATCCTTCGGTCGTCATCTTTCACCTCATGCCTTCCAAGTGGTTTATTGTTTATTTTTATTGTTGATAGTGTTCAGCCGCAGAATGTTTTATTCATCTAGTTGTTGTTCCCAATAAGCGTAAATGTTGTCGAAGTAATAAATATCTAAAGGGTGGCCCGTCATATAAAGCGTCCTAAAGACACACTTTTAGGTCTGAAGCATACCTTGACGAACTTCGGCAGACGTTTGGACATCGATTTCTCTGCCGTATTTTCTTGAAGCCGATTTTGACGGATGATGATAATATCGCTGCGACAAACATATCAGAAATGAAGTTCCTACAAATCAGTGGCGCATAAAAGCGTACAAATAGTTTTACTGTTTAGCACCAGTAAAAAGTTTAATAAATGTGAAGGTTATTTAAGGCGAGGTAAACCTTGACCACGCTTTAAGCACAGCATATATTGTGGGCATTCCGTATCCTTAATCCTTGTCATTAGCATTAAGGAACAGAATACAGTAATAGAATAACGCGCCGTCGTTATTCTCACTGCTCTCGCGTAACATCGAACTGCCCTGCCGAGAGACTCTGCCCACAACGGGTTCGAGAGCGAGCCACGACTCTCGCCGCGAGTGTACGTTGTCAGTCACTTCACATGGAAGCGATACATTTCATAGCACAGAGGTTTATTACACGGACAACCACGATACAAACTGCACTACGCACCTAGCCCCTGGGGCATACACCCGTCAGCATGTGCCCAGCCCGTTGTCGGGCAGCAGTTAGCGTCCGCCGGCGTTGGCCGGCCGGAACGCTCGCTGACGTAAGGGAAAGGGGCTCTCTGTGGCCGCTACACATGTCAAGCCACTGACCGGGCGGCATCGACGCTCATCGACTCGACCGGGCGGCATCGACGCTCGTCCGCTGACCTCAGACGGCGCAAGCCGTCACATCGCGGACGCAGGGGCAACCCACCAATGAGTGGAATATGCCCGCGGAGAATCGTCGGACATCCTAGATAAACGCACTGACGCAAATCAAGGCATGCGCAAATCTACATGGTGGGTGCCGTGACCCACGGAAGTGGGAAACAACGGCCAATGCAAAAACGGCCAAAAGTGGCCGAAGGGCATTTACGTGCCGTGCGATCGCTGCGCGTCCCAAGGGCGGTCTCCCCGGGGAGTCTCCTGCGCGCATCCCCCGTCGCCTCGTAGGGAGAGGCGCGCGATGATCGCCCTCGCCCCACCAAGGAGGAGGACGTCGCTAGTGCCTCCTCGCCCCGATTTGAGGGGCTTGGCACCCACAACATGCAACCTTTCAGTTCAATTATACTTTGTGAAGGCGGGCTATTAGCGGCGTTGGTTGTGGGTAGAGCCACTAGATCAGGTTTCTGAGTATGTATGCCGCCGACAGTAAGGTCCCTAAAATTACTAAGGTAGCGCCAACAGCTCCCCCCCTTCTCGCTGTCCTCCTCTTTTTTTCTCCCCTCACCCGCGGCGCCACGGTCCCTTTAACTCCTCGGCGGGGCCGCCATTTTTGTTTTCTTCCTCAGAGCAGACGCCCTCGCAACGCTTCGGGCCGCTCGCTGCAGTTTTTTCGTGAAGTTTGCTCTTGTTTTCGCGCCGCAATCGCTCTTTGGTAGCATTAATAGCATTTCTAGAGCCCCGTTTTACCAACACGCGTTAAGTGAGGCTGTTTTGTTGTATATTTTTGTCTAGAAGGGGATATTTGCGGGGTGGAAACCGCGGGCGCATACGGACAGCGCGGTGTTTGTTTACGTGTGCGGCATGCTCAGGATAGTTCGTGAACGCGAAAGGATCAAACGTGGACGTTTCAAATTGCTCTGTTACAGTAATTCCGTTCTTGCATTTGCGTGATTAAGTTGTGGTCGAGCAAGCGCTGCACAGAGGGCTTGCGCATGGTTCGCGGTGACCTTGGTTCGCGGCAGTTCGAACGCTGCGCTGGCTTTTTTGCGTTCGCGTTGTTTGCGTTAGTTGTAGATCATTAGGCAGCGCTCAGTATGCGTCCCGCATTAGCTACTGACATTCATGCCACCTTTATTCCGTGCACTTTCCGGTGCTTTGACGCTGTTGCAAAATATGTCACCTTCACGTTGTTATAGGCTGCTGTCAGGGTCAATGCGTAAATGTGGGCTAGTTGGTTCGAACTGTGAAACATGGTTAAGTAGCGCGGTAAGGACGGGACAAAAGTAGAGACCACACAGGACTAGCGCTCTCAGGGTCAAAGTTCTCGCGTCTTTTCGTTGGCCTCGCCCATGACGGCTGTACTTTTGGCAGTGCATCCGTGGCATAACAATGTTCGTGCGATTGGCGTTCACAATTACTTCGAGTAAGGCTCTGTCGTGCATCTCTGGAAAAGGCTGGCACAAAGAACGCGCAGTTAAAGAATGCGCTCAACTAATTACAATTAGCTGTATGCCCAGTTCTATAATAACTACCGTATTCCAAGGCCAGAAGTGCGCTAACAAGCGCAATTGTGAATCATTTTTACGCTGTACAGCTAACATTGATTCATGTGTGGGCCTTGATAAATTACAGCTTGCTACAGCCGAGCTGGCCGTGACTGCACTGACCTTATTCGAGCAGCCAAAGGCACAACAACGCGGCATCGCGAAGCCACATAAAGTGACGCCGACGCGACACTTGTTTGAAACGAGCAGCTGACTCTTCGGTTGTTATCGGTGTTATACGCTGGCGGCTTCGATAAGGCCTGCTCCGAGGCAGCTGAGCCTAAAATGGCGAATTTAAATGGACAGTGGCGGCGAAGAGAAGAAAAAACAAACAACGCGGAGACGAGGTACTACGTCACTGGCCGTTGGCCAATGGCGCGCGGCGTTCGCCGGCGAAAAAGAAAATGGCAAAAACGAAGCAGGAAAGGAGCGCGGGCGAGGGCGAAAGGCGGCGAGATCTAAAGATGGCGCTACCTTAGTAATTTCAGGGACCTTAGCCGACAGCGGCCATTGGTCAGGCAGCCTCACGTGACATTTGTTTACCCCAGATGACCCATGGGCGCTGACATTTTGGTGCATCTGTGTTGCCACGCGCGCGCTCTTCGAAAAGTTGTGATTTTCGGAGCGCAGTGCGGCTGTATGACACGTTGAGAGTGAGGTTTTAAACCCCCAGACAGACATCATTACTAAACAGCGCAACAAAAACACGGACTTTAGTTGAGGTACACAGGACGAGCGCAGCGCTCGTCCTGTGTACCTCAACTAAAGTCCGTGTTTTTGTTGCGCTGTTTAGTAATGATGGATAACCAACTCGCCCAATACTGCACTTTGCCCCAGACAGAGTAGTGATGACGTGCTGCTCTGCACTGGGCTGTTTTAACCGGAGGGAAGGTGGAAAACACCTGCATCACTTTCCTCTGGGAAAGAACGACAGTGGCCTAGCGTAACCTATAGTCACTTAAAAAAGCGTAGCTTAATTAGTGGCTCTAGCGTAACGTAGAGCCACGAAATAAGCTACGCTAGCGTAACCGAGTTTGACCCTCCCTATCGTACCGGTGCGCTGTCTCTAAATCTTTGAAAAGTAAACACAGCTGTCATTGTTGCCAACGGCGCCCGCACCAATTCCGCCCGTCAATGTCAGCCGCAATAGGGCGCATAAAGTTGGCCACCTTAGCGTCAGGCACCAAAATGGCTGTCGCCATGCGTCAGTGTCGTTACTCTTAAGCGCTTACGCCGACTTGTCTCAAGTTGGCTTCACCTCTAGGCATAAATGCATTACTGGAATAACCTTTTCAGGCCAATATAGCCCAAGGATACTCCACAAAATCACAGCATAACGCTGCGAGTAGGTGATACCCCAATCCCCGAAGTGGCCGAGGTACGTATCCTCGGCCTCCACCTCCAGGCCAACGAACACAACGGCAAGACAGTGCCAACACTAGAGAAAGCCACCCATGAGATCACGAGACTGATTGCGCGGATAGCCAACAAGAATAGAGGCATGAAGGAGAAAAAGCTGCTAAAGCTCGTGTATGCGTTCGTAATTAGCAGAATTACGTACGTAGCCCCTTTCTTACCCCTAAAACAGGCAGACCGCAATAAAATCAACATTCTCATCAAGAGGGTGCATAAGCAGGCTCTGGGAATCCCGATATGTGCCCCTAATGAAACATTTGAGGCATTGGGTGTACACAACACCCTCGAAGAGCTCATCGAGGCGCATCGCATTGCACACCTCGAGCGTCTGACCAAGACGGCTACCGGCAGGGAAATTCTCGACCGCCTACGCATCCCGTACGAGAGAACTATCGGAGAAAAACACACTGTTCTAACCGAACTACGCAAAGGCATCTACATTGGTCTCCTCCCCAAGAAGATGCATCCAGTCTGCAACGAAAAGCGAAGAGATATGCGAGCGCGAGCGCTAGGGAGACAGCTCCAAGGAGAACCTCAAGTCGTCTACACGGACACTGCCTTTTACGAACAACGAAGGGCTATGGTCTCAGTTGTCACCGACCAGAAAAGAAAGGTTCTCACCGCCTGCTCCATCCGAACACGACACCCCGAAGAAGGTGAAGAACTAGTCGTACCATTAGCCCTAGCCACAACCCAAGCGAGGAAAATTGTCAGCGACTCCCAACCTGCAATCCGCAACTTCACAAAAGAGGAGAATCTCCAGTGCGGCACTGAGAGTCCTTGCCCAGCAGGGCAAGAACGTAGACACCCGAAACACTTTAATATGGACGCCCGCACACGCAGGCCTGGAGGGCAACGAACGGGCCAACGAGGCTGCTCGAGCATTCACCTACCGAGAGCCCCTGCAATCCGCCGTACACCCTGCCGACAACACCAAGGATCGCCTGTGCACCTACCGGGACGTGCTCGACCAATACAGAGGCGAAAGACGGAAGTACCCTGCAGCCAACCCCTCGCTGACCAAAAAACAAGAAGTTGCATGGAGGCGTCTTCAGACCAATACATATCCCAGCCAGGCCTCTACAGGCACTTCCACCCAGAAATTCGAGACGGTAAATGTGAGCACTGCCCCCAGCTTGCAAGTTTGGCACACATGCTTTTGGAATGCCCTGCTATACAAAGAAAATACTTCAGCAATACAGAGGGAGCATTTATTATCAACACCAAAGATCAGTGGGAGACCGTGCTGCTTAGCGAGGACCCTGTCATCCAGCGTTGGGCCGTCCAGAGGGCCGAAGACGCCGCTAGGAGCCAAGGCATCCTGGCCGTCGTCTGAAGCACACCGGCCATAACTAGGCCTTTCCTCTGGACACAATGAAGTTACTTCCTCCTCCTCCAATATACGTCATCTAAATCAAAATGTAAGCGCCGGTGACGAACAGGCAGCCGAAGAAAGTGGTGTGCCGGCGTGACAAGGGAGCAGCCTTTCTCGTCGTACGGATGAAAAAAATAGTATAAATCGGTGTAGTTAACCTATAAAAGCTCCTCACCAACAAACCGGAGGTGGTTCAAAATCTTTCATGCCGTTTCATTCTGTCAAATTATCATCGCACGTCCATCGTCACCGCAATGACAGCAGCTTTGTCACTACCACTACTTGAGCACCGCAGGCGAATATCTCGTTTATGCGTATGTACAAAATATATCGCAGCAATTCTATTGTTAAGGGTAGTCTACGAACAAATCCATCATACATGTCTGCGCCCCTTTACCACCGATTAAAAGTAGGCGTTCAATCTTGTCATACAATTAATGTGTTTCACGATTCATTTGTACCGATCACCTCTTTACCTGGAATCAACTCGGTGCAAGCCTATAGCGTTTTCTAGTATTAAGTCATATGGTCCAACATGGAATCCCCAAGTCCATCATCTTCACAAATTTGAGTGATTTACGTGTATTAGCATCCAAACAGTCTTGTAAAAATCATGTTACCCATTTAGTTTATCAAACCATTATGTCAGCATATGCGTTAAATCTTGAAGTGACCGTGTACTGGGTGCCAGGCCACTCTCAGATCACCGGGAACGAGACAGCGGATCAAATGGCCGTTGTTAGGGTTACCACCTGACCGGTTTTGGACCGGCCCGACCGGTTTTTTAGACAGCGGGCCGGTTGCCAGTCTGTACCTAAAACCGGCCGACATTGGCAGGTTTTTAAATGCAGAGCATTTCTTTAACTCACGATGTCACCCGTTCTAGTCGTCCGTAGTAGTCCGCATCGCTCGCAGGTGCGCCCTCTCGGTGCGATCGTGGCGTGATAAAGGCGGGTGTCGGCGAGGCTGGAACTCACCCATCGCCGCGCTCTCTCGTCAGTCCCGCTCCTCCTCGCCTAGTCTCCGCTCGCATCGCGCGCTCTCTCCGCGGTCGGTTCGCGCCCAACAGGTGGGGGCGCGCGCGTCGCGGGATCAACAACATCTGTGGCGTGATCGTGACGTCAGCATCGCGCGCGCGTGGCGCCATCGTGGCGTGATAAAGGCGGGTGTCGGTGAGGCTGGAACGCACTCATCGCCGCGCTCTCTCGTCAGCAGTTGCCACAAGTGCAACAACATTAACGTAACGCAAACTACTTAACGTCGTGCGCCCCCGGAAATGCTCTGCATTTGATCGTGCCCCTCGCGAGGGGGATGTTTCTTCCATCAGGAAAACGGCTACCGCTGGCGGGAATCGAACCCGCGTCCTCGGGCACAGCAGCGCAGCGCCTTACCCCCTCAGCCACCGCAGCATTTCTTGCATCAATGCGGTCACGCAGACCGTGAATTTCCGGGGGAAAATTTTTTTTTTCATAGTCTGAGGAACGCCTGTGTTTTCACGTATCTTGTGTTCGAAACGAGATAACTGGAGCACTTCTATCCCTTTGTTCGGTCGGCCCCCAAAGCCGCAAATGAGCGTCCGTTTTTGTGGTGTAGTGGTTATCACATCCGCCTAACACGCGGAAGGTCCCAGGTTCGATCTCTGGCAGGAACACGATTTTTTTTTGGCCATCGGCCGTGGTTATTTCTTTTTCGGCCTTTCTTAAGCTTCAATACAGCAACTACACCGATAACTCCGTGTTGCTACACTTATAAATACAGTAAACATAACAACAGTACCTTACACTGACCTTAAGTCACACATCAGACGACACCTTTGCAAGAAATGTCAATCACACTACAATGAACCAACAGACAACCACACGTAATGAAACCACACACACAGAAGTTGCCTTGGCTAGGTTACGCATAGGCCGCATCCATGTAGCACACTCCCACCTGCTCACGGCATCTCCAAGACCACTGTGTAGAAGTTGTGGAGAGGGCCTATGCGTAGTACACGCACTATTTCATTGCTAAGCAATCAACACAGCACGACATAACACTTCACCAAGCTCAACAGACAACACATCCCACTACACCAAGCATTTATTCCTGTCTGACGATCACACGCTTTCTTTCAAGCGTGTTTCTAGCAGAAGAGCAATCTTTAGACCTAACACGATTGAAGGTTGGGCGAGTTGGTGATACATTTTGGGAAAAAAACGCGCGAAAACCAAGCACGGAAAGTAACACGCATAAAGCAGCCTACTTTTCGGTACGATCGCGGAGAAAAGTAGTGACCGGGAAAGAGCTGCGGTGAAATAATACCAGGTCTTCCCAGACAAACCCAAACTCATCCTGAGCACATCCTGAGGAAGTTCTATTGAACGACATTATGATGTCCTCAGTACGTTTTTTTTATACTCAATACTAAAAAGGTCCTATTGTCCGGCCTCGGGACATCCTCAGAACATCCTCAAAAGGAAGCCAAGGATGATTACAGAACATTCACAGGACTACTCGTTTGGTCCCTTTACTAAAGCCTGGAAAATCTCCGCTTGACCTTCCATCATACCGTCCAATTGTTTTGGCAAGCTTTCGCAAGGTCATGGAAAGAATGATACTCACGCGGCTGCAGTGGTACCGGTGGTACCTTGAATACAAGAACATATACCCTGAAGTATGGCCGGTTTCCGACGTGGGCGTTCTCCATAGACTGCGTGGTAACGTTTGCACAGCATGAAAAAAAAGTCACAAATGCCTGTCCGCAGCCGCCTTACTTGACGTTAAGGACGCCTACGACAAAGTCGTTCATGAGGCTATTCTAGATGCCCTGGAGTATTTCAGACTATGTGGGCGAATTTACCGATGGGTAGAAAGCTTCTTGTCCGAAAGATCTTTTTATGTTATGACAGAGGATGGCCCAACATCACAGCACCTTATTCAACGGGGTGTTTCCTCAAGGTGGAGTGCTAAGCCCAACGCTTTTCAATCTAGCGATCGTCGGACTTGTGCCCGCCTCTCCCCCAAAATGTATGTGTCTCCATTTATGCTGATGACATCTGCCTGTGGGCTTCGGGTGTCAACCGACCACAGCTACGAGCACGACTTCAAAAGGCGGCCAATGTCAAGGGGTCTTACCTACAAAGGTAAGGTCTGTGCATCTCGGGTGACAAGTGCGCGCTTGTCGCATTTACCCGCAAGCCCATGTCCCGATATTGCATCAAGATCAATGCGAGGTTGGTTCCCCTACTCCAGGCATCATGAATTCCTCGGCATTATCATCGACAGAGACTTTTTATAGAGCGGAAATGTGACTGCCCTTAACAGAAACTCACCGCCATTGCCCACATATCCAGATTTCATGCTGGAAAGACTTGGGCAACATCGGTAAGGGGAATGATGCAGCTGTACTCCGCACTTTTTTAGAATGCTCCACAAACTTTCGGGTAATACAGAGCATCCAAGCACAGGCTCTGCGTACGTGTCTTGGTTGCCACGTTCTTCATCAACAGTGGGCACCATTTGCATCGCTCAGGAATACCCAATAGCAACGTATGTGGCTGCCGAGACGCGCGCCTGTACATCAGGCTTCTCACGAGGCTGCCATCTCACCATCTGGCGCAGCTCCCTTATAACTGACCACGATCTACGTTTTCAGCCATTGTCACAATGCACAGGGCTGAAATCCCGCCGAGGTACGTTCCTGCGGTTACATCGGCCTTCCCGTTGTGGTTCCTGGCACAGCCTGAGGTCCGTCTCAGTGTTCCGGGAATCGGCAAAAAGGCCGCCTTGGCATCCTTGGCCCTTCAACAGCTTACAATGCTGTTACTGCATGAACGGTACAACGACCGGAAACATGTATACACGGATGGTTCCGTAACGTCATCCAGTTCGGCAGGTGCGGTGGTTGTTCCAGCAGACTTTACCGCAACTCGATTCCGTGTGGCCCATATTACGATCTCGACAGCCACAGAACACACAGCCATTCGTGAGGCTCTTCATCACGTAATCAGAGCTACTCCTCAAAAATGGGGTATTTCCTCGGGCTCTAAGACTGCTTTACAAAGCTTACGCGCAGCTCTGCGCTCCGCCCCCCTCCACCAATTGGTGACAGAGATTAGAGAAAAATACCATCAAGCCATCCCAAACGGCCATGACATAATATTCCAGTGGCTTCCAGGTCACTGCGGAATCATCGGCAACGTCTTGGCGGATGAAGCTGCTCGTGCACGCCACCACAGCCGAGCACCATCCTGCTTCCGCTTTCAAGGACCGACGCCGCCAGGTCGCTTCGCTCCTTTGCTCGCAGAATCACCATGAAGCAATGAAACATACCGGACTTTTCGAATGACCGTCTCTATGCTCAAGACCCCCTTCTTCAGCGCCGTCTTCCGTATGGGTTGTCTCGACCCCAGTCGACATTACTTTGTAGACTGTGGTTGGGAGTGGCACGAAATCCTACTCCTTCCTCTTCGGGATGGCCACCAGCGCCCAATGTGACGCCTGTGTGGTGGACGAGACTATAGAGCATGTGCTATGTCGCTGCCCCGAATACTCTTCGGAGAGGAGCGTGCTTTCCACCGCGCTCAGAAGATTGGACGATCGACCACTTACAGTAGAGGCTATCCGAGGTCATCGGTCGCCACCATCGAGTTCACAGAAGGCGGCGAAACCCCTTCTACGTTTTCTGAGCGAAACGAATTGGCAGGAAAGACTGTAGTGCCCAAAACGGGACTTGAGTGCGCGTCTTGCCACTCCTATCTCTTCCTCTTCTCCCTCCCCTCTCTTTTGTCCCCTGAACCCCGTTCCCCCAGTGCAGGGTAGCAAACCGGGCTCTACACCTGGTTAACCTCCCGGCCTTCCTGTCCTTCCTTTCTCTCTCTCTCACACGACTACTGTACGACGTCAGGACATTTCTAGGACTCCTTTCTAGCCATACTTTTTTTTGCTAGGTGTGCAGCAATTAGAATGTTTGGAGGGTGTAAGATCGGTTGCCGAGTAGAGTTGTCCCTCTCCTTCGAGTGCGGGTACTCTAAACCTTGGTTTGCAGCCAGAAATATTCCGTAAGCATACAAAAATCCATTAAGCTTAGCAAGACAGAAATGGCCGTTAGGCTACGTCGGATATGTCCTTTTACGTAATTTAACTGTATATCGGCGTGATAGGCAAGTTCTCGAAATACGGAAGGAGCGACAAAGCAACAAGCATTCATCCTTCACTTGAATCTCCCGCCAACACATTTAACGGATTTCCTACGACGTAGCGGCTCGTCGTCGTAGCTCGCCCGGGGTGACGGTATCTAGCCACCGTAGTCACGGCGTCACACATCCAAACAGAGGCCTAGAAAAGATCACTGGTTCCACTGGTCAGCATCGAACCTGGTCCCTAGAGTTACAAAGCCGATGTCAATCCCATTGCGTCCCAGAATCACACATTCTCATAGGCTAAGTGTAGGGGGTGATCTTGGCGCTGCATCGCCGCCACGGAGGTTGCCGCATCTAGGCCGCAAATAAGTACACAACAATATAAAATAAGAAAAAAATCGGGAATTAACATGTTAATTACCCCAAATTAATCAAAACTGAATCTGGTGTCTCGTTATTAGCCAGATGGTGAAAAAAGAATTCAGGATCGCGCTGCAGAACCGATATTCCGCCCTTAACGAGGAAGCCGAGCTTACGACACAGGAAGCCAGCGACAACCTTACACGCATTCTCACGGAGTGTGCAGTAGAAGTCGGGGGCACTGTGGCTAGACAGGATACTGGTAAACGTTCTCAGGAGACGAAAGATCTAATCAGAAAACGGCAAACCATGAGAATCTCTACCGCAGCTGACAGAATAGAACTAGCCGAGCTCTCGAAGTTAATCAATAAGCGTAAGACAGCTGACATACGGAAGTATAATATGGAGAGGATCGAATACGCTGTAAAGAACGGAGGTAGCCTGAAAGCAGTGAAGAGACGTCTTGGCGTGGGGAAAAATCAGATGTGTGCACTTAAGGATAAGCAAGGCAATGTCATCACAAATAGGGATAAAATAGTCACAGTGGCCGAGAAGTTCTATAGGGATCTGTACAGTAGCCGGGACATACAGGATAATGCCGAACGAGACAGTAGCTCAGAGGAGATAGACATCCCACCAGTAACGACCGAAGAAGTAAGGAAGGCTTTGAAAGAAATGAAAGGGGGCAAAGCACCTGGTGAGGATCAGATAACAGCAGACCTCTTGAAGGATGGCGGAGAAATTGTACTTGAAAAACTGGCAAACTTGTATACGCAATGCCTAATGACCGCAATGGTACCGGAATCTTGGAAGAACGCGAACATCATCCTAATCCATAAGAAAGGCGACATGAAGGACTTGAAAAATTACAGGCCAATCAGCTTACTGTCAGTCGTCTACAAAGTATTTACCAAGGTAATCGCAAACCGAATATCTGCAACCTTAGATTTCAGTCAACCTAAAGAACAAGCAGGGTTCCGTAAAGGTTATTCAACAATGGACCATATTCACACGATCAATCAGGTGATAGAGAAGTGCGCTGAGTATACTGAACCCCTATATATAGCCTTCATAGATTATGAGAAAGCATTTGACTCGGTCGAAACCCTAGCAGTCATTCAGGCATTGCGGAACCAGGGGGTAGATGAACATTATGTAAGAATACTAGAGGATATCTATAATGGGTCTATAGCTACCATCATCCTCCATAGGGAGAGCAGTAAAATACCTATAAGGAAGGGTGTCAGACAAGGAGACACAATCTCTCCAATGTTATTCACAGCTTGCTTACAAGAAGTATTCAGAACGTTGGATTGGGAACAGGTGGGAGTAAGGGTTAATGGAGAATACCTCAGTAACCTCAGATTTGCTGATGACGTTGCCTTGCTAAGTAACTCGGGGGACGAATTGCAAAGCATGCTTTCCGCACTGGGCGAACAAAGTAGAACCGTGGGCCTGAAAATTAATATGCAGAAAACTAAAGTAATGATCAATAACCTCGGGAAAGCACAGCAGTTTGAGATAGATGGCGAGGCAGTGGAAGTGGTAAGCGAATATATATACTTAGGCCAAGTTGTGACCCCAGATCCCAACCATGAGGCAGAGATAATTAGAAGGATCAGAATGGGGTGGGGTGCATATGGCAGACATTCTCAGATAATGAATAGCAGCCTACCATTGTCGCTGAAGAAGAAAGTGTATGACAGCTGCATCTTACCGGTACTCACCTACGGGGCAGAAACTTGGAGGCTCACTAAGAGGGTTCAACTTAAATTGAGAACGACTCAGCGGGCAATGGAGCGGAAAATGATAGGTGTAACATTAAGGGACAAGAAGAGAGCGGAGTGGGTCAGGGAGCAAACTGGGGTTAAAGATATATTAGTAGAATGATGCTTATTATAGGCCTCCCCTTGTATACGGGACGTCGGTTGTCACCAACCGACTTGCTTGTCCTTATTCTACTTGTTTGCTCTAACCCTTCACTAACCTAATGGGTATCCGCCCCCCCCCCCCCCCGGTTTTAAACTTCCATCGCCCCCCTCTTTCCCTGAACCCCTGTTTACCTCCTCCCTCCTGATTCTATTTCGGTATATTACTCATCCTACGTCCCACTCTCTTCCCTACTTTCGGGGGCTGCGGCACCCTCTATTGACTACTTTTTGTATCAACGCCAGGCTGATACTGAAACTAGTCAATAGATGGCGCCTCAGCCCCTGTGGGAGACGAAATGCAGCAGTAATGAAACATAGAGCACTTTGGGGATACAATAAGTACGAGGTAGTGCGGGGCATCTGGAAAGGGGTAATGGTGCCGGCGCTCACGTTCTCTAATGCCGTATTATGCCTAAAGTCCGATATCCTGTCGGGACTGGAGGTTAACCAAAAGGCAGTCGGCAGATTAGCACTGGGAGCTCACAGTAAGACTACCAATGAGGCGGTACAAGGCGATATGGGTTGGGCTTCATTTGAGGCGAGGGAAGCGCAAAGTAAGATACGTTTTGAGGAGCGGCTTAGACATTTAGATGAGAAGAACTGGGCAGCCAGAGTGCACAGGTACATGTACCTTAAAAGTGTGGACACCCAATGGCGAAAGAGGACGCGAAAGCTGGCGACTAAATATACCTTGACCGCGGCAAATAACAAGGGGGGGGCAGTTAAAAAGCAAGTGAAGGAAACAGAGACGCTCATGTGGAAAGAGAGGATGGAAAAGAAGGGATCGCTGGGAATCTACAAAGCAAGCAAAAAAGAGATCCGGAAAGATAACGTTTATGACAACAATAAAGGTAGTGCGCTGCTGTTTGAGGCGCGGGCTGGCTGCTTGAGAACTCGAACCTACATGAGCAAATATTCGTCCCAGGATGAGACATGTGTTGTATGTGGCAGGGATAAAGAAACAATCGACCACATAGTAATAGGATGCGAAAAGATTCAGCCGGATAGAATTGGGGGGAAAGTCCTACTTCCTGAGGCACTGGGCTTCGCAATTGATGGAAGCATTAACTTGTCAGCAGTAGGTATTACTAAGCAGCGGCTAGAGTATTGGTGGAAAAAAAGCAGGGAAGTCGATAAAATAACATCCCAGCCAGGGGTAGCAGCAGGGCAGAATTAAAAAGAAATCCGAGTTGAGGGACTAAATTTAAATTCAAACTACTAAGATAGGCTAGATGGCGCACGCCGTCACCCCGATTCAAAGGGGAGGCCTTTAATCATCATCATCATCATCATCGAATCACTGCTCCACACTGCGATAGCCTTCACGTTGAGTGGAACTGCTTTAATTTTTTTGTATGCCTCCAGCTTCTCTACGAGGTAACGCAGTCCCGCCCCCCGAATAGTAGTCATAGAGTTTCGTACAATAATGACACTAAAATCGCACGCTGCGATGGGCGGAATAAGTGGTGGTGGGTTGAGATTGACGCTTGGAGCTTTACTCAAACAACTACAATGCAATGCATCGCACTATCAGCTTTGTTTTCGTTGTGGCCTTGCTTGGGCGCCTTTTGAATGCAGGTCAGGCGACGAGCTGGGACAATGCGTTCTGCAATGCGTTTTTAACCTTCTGACGCAATGTCACGCGCATGCTGACGTTGTTGTGGAGAGCGGAACTGTTCGGTAGACATTCGAGTCGGATGAGTTCTTATCAATTGCCAACAGAACGAGAACGAAAAGAAAAAAAAAATGGGACAGAAAAACCGGGCGAAGGACGGCACAGTATCTGGTAGATGATATATATATATATTTGGGGCAGACGATAGTAGTCGTGTATTCGTAAACGACCCCAGAAACACGACGTGGACACATTTTAGGCCACCGATAGTTCATACTTTCATTCGTCTTTCGTAATCATAAAAATATCAGCGCTATCAAAGTTTTAACCGATATCTTTCGAAGTGCCCCGTGACGCTGTTTTTGGCAGCAGATGGCAGACGTACTCTTCACGTCTCTTTTAGTGCGACGCTTTTTATGGCGCATACCGCGTCGACAATGCCTTGCAGGAAAGCCGACTTTCTCTGACGATGATGATGATGAATGATCGTGGGTGAAGTGAAAGAAATAGAAAACGCTTCCCGTGGTCGAAATCGAACCAGGGTCCTTCCCATTATGAAGCCGGCGTCTACCCGATTGCTCCATTTCTTTTTCTTTCTTTATTGCCGGTCTTGAACATAAAGCAAGTCATTCAACACACCACATACAACAGGCACACACAAAAAGCAGCCAGTCGTGACTCTGACTTCGGTTTGTCATGGGTTCATTACTTAATAGCAGCCAGTGTTTCAACAAATCCAACCACTCAGGAACTGGCGGTAGCGTTCTTTGCACCTCAACAAATTGTGTAACGCTTTCCCGCAGAAACTGCCCCGCCAGGCGAGCTTCCGCGTCGCCATGGAGCCAGGCCATGCGCTCACGCCAGATGCTACGGAGGCCCAAAAGCATTACTAAGTCTTGGGGACCCCTTCTTCATTGTCTGTACATAGATACCGGATACCGTGTGAATTAAGTGGAAAGTCTTTGTGTAGAGTTGTTTGCATCATATCCCAAAAGTGTACCGCCATCCAACAGTATATGAAAACGTTTTCTATGTTCTCTGATTGTTTGCAAATTGTGCAGTCTGTACCCCATGGTGTCTCCAGTCCCTTTTCTGTTAACCATGTTTTCACTGTTAGTGTCCCTGAATGAAGTTTGAAGAAAAAGGACTTCACCCCCGATGGCACAGGCATCTTTTTCACTCTCTTGAGTACGTCCTGCCCTGGCCCTCCACTGTACAGCGCTCTGTAGCGCGGAACAGGGAACAGACTATCACACACATCCTTGTACAATTTTTTCCGCGACACTGTACTCAAGTACTGCACAAAGAAACGAGTTGATAGAAACCTTAACGTCAGTACAACCTGTTTAAAATAACCCAGAATCCGCCCCTGCATTGCACACTTGATACAACTAATTCCTGCAACGCATGAGACAGCCGCACTTGGCAAACTGTCCGCAAAAGGGATCGCTCGTATATCGCAGAAAGAGCAGACATGGTCGAAGCTACTTGGATTTGGAGAGGGGCGCATGGGCCTGCAAAATTAGACAGAAAAATAACGCACCCACGACGACAATGGTTGTACGCGAAGCTTTTGTAATGCGAAATGAAATGGCGAAGGGTCAAAGTCAAAACCGCTGGGATCAAAGTCCAAACTGCGTGCGAGTCAAAGTCCAAACTCAACCAGTCAAAGTCCGCGAGTCGAAGTCCAAACTCAGACGACAACCACGGAGCCCCTTACGAGAAAGCTTCGAGTTCAACCTAGTAGTCGCTAGACGGAGGGGTGCATGATTTTTTTATCTAAGCGCGCTGTTTGATTACACGCAACACCCGTTTATTTGACTTGCTTGTACTTAGTGTACTTTGAAGTTTGAGAGTTATTTATTTGAAACCAAAACAGATACACATACAATGTGCACAGGGACCGAACAATGTTGTCAAACGGTCCCAACCAAATAATACTACACTTTTATAACAAGTTGGTACTGGCAATTGCAGCAAACAAAAAGGCTAAAAACGAAAAACAAAAATCATGCAATTTTCAGACATAAGATGTTGCTTTGACATGTTTTTAAACAATATAAAAAAAAGTAAAGTTCTAAGTTTCGGCAGCGAATCCTTCAATAAGTGTTTTGCTTCCGAAAAAGCGATATTTTTGCTGCCATTGCAGCGTTTTGAGTCGAAGCTTTCAGAATTCACCCCCACTGGCCCATGTTGGCCATCAAAGCCTAAGCGCCGCACGGGGAGAGAGACAGAAAGAATATTTAATGAGCACAATAGTGAGAGTGGAACCTTAGTCCGGGGAATCTATGGTTGTTGCCCTAGCCGTCTTCGCCCGGGTCACCAGAAGGGTCTGCTCCTCCACTCGACTGCTGGTCAACAGTGCCTCCCACAGCTCAGGTAAGGAATGTGTGGAGAGGGGTGATAGAACTGGGTTGTGAGCCAATTCCATAATTATACGTTGCAGCGTATACCTTTCGGTGGACAAAATTTGCGTACATAAGTGTACTGTGTGGGGAAAAAATGAATGCATTCGTTCTGGTGCACGAATATTCCTGTTTGCAGTTGTCGGAGTGTAGGATCTCCTAATTTTTACTGAGAGTGGGGTGAGGGCGAGGGAATTTTTGTCTGTGGCCCGGTAAAATTGGGTAATGTCTTGATAGGTGAGAAGGGGTGCGGAGGCTGCGGTGACTCTCCGGTGGGTCAGTTCGCAAGCCTGTTGAAGAGCGAAGTCGTTGCCCGTTACGCAGGAATGTGCCGGTGTCCACACGATGACAACTCGGTGAATAGGACGGCAGCGTTGAAGAACCCGGAGTGTTGTGGGAGCCACCCTCCCCGACAGGAAACTTCGGCCGGCTGCTGTGATTTTGTAGGACTTTGCGGAGGATTGGGTGAAGGCTAATGCAATGGCCATTTCTTCGCCGTCGTTCATGCCATTAAATTGCTCGGAGACTGCAACCACGCTTCTGTTGTCCGCCTAGCAAGTCGCATCGGAGCTCGCGTTTGCACCGAAGCTAGGTTTCTTTCTAGGTATTAGTTTAAACATTTGCGGTGTACTTGGTACAGATTAAGAGTGGCAATAGCTCATGCGGTGTATCACTCCGTCGAAGGAGAAACTCTTGACGTCAACGCGCGCGGGTTTTGAAAGGAGATTGCGCTTAATGCGGGTCATCGCTTGCTTTTTCCCCACCCAGTTTGTTTGTCATAGCTTCTGTAATTTATAAGCAGATTAAGCCATTAAAGACACGGAAATGGCTTGCGTCACGTTCAAAATACTCGTACTAGCACACGCTTTGTGCCTCCCGCAGGAACAGCCGGCGCGCAGGGGAAACTCCCATTCTCGCTTTTAATATGTGATTTACTTGCCTAGCTGGTATTCCATTACATACAGTTCAGCGCAAAAAAATAGACAGGGGCTAGGAAAAACACAACGTTCTTGTGTTGTGTCTTTCTGGTCCCTGTCTTTTTTTTTTTTTTTGCGCACCACTGTACATAATGGCTGTTAAGTTGTACCCTAGTAAGAGCCGATGTTGGTGTTCCAGAAGGCAATCGATGCCAAACCACCCTTCACTCGATTTCCATGTTCGCGCGCGTCCCCAGTCCGCCTCTGTGTCACTTTTTCCCGCCCAGCAAAAAGAAACAACATGGAGAAAAAACAAGAACGGACCTTGCAACGCCGCCGGCAAGAGGCGCGTCCTTCCTCTCACGGCGCGTCGCCTGACGTCGCTCACAGATGACGTCATCTCTCGGCGTGGCGTCGCAGTCGGCGCGCGCGCGTGTGATGAAAAGGAACTCGTAGTTTGCTCAAGACAGCCTCTGGATAACGCGAGCTTCGTTTGACCGCGTGTGCCGTTGGCGTTGTTGAGATCACCTGGATTGCAGATCGGAACTGGTACGTACTGTACAGGCTTTATTACGTGGAGTTGTGCATGTACTGGATTTGTTATTGTCCATTCCCAGCTCTCCCTGTGGGCTTTACCACAGGTATGTCTGATTTCCTGTTGTCAGTGCGTCATATTACTGCTACATGCCGTGCCTTGCGCCTTGCAGTGGGAAAAGCTGTAGCACACTTAGGCTCGCGCAGCGGAATCTGGTTACCTCGAGGTGTCCTTTTGTTGTGGTGGTTCATTTATAGATACTCCTTTCTGGGCTCCCTATCGCGATACACGAGATAAACGCTCGGCAAAATGACAAATTTCTATTGAAATTCGCTGTGGTCTGCTGTCTACACAGCGACTTTCTTAGTTGCCTGAACAACGGGTATATTTTCATTATTACGCCAATCATTTAACGTCCACGCATGTTTCCCTCATTAGCCCGTTATTGCCGTCGTGACCTGTTTATCAATCTCCTAATTGAGCTGACGTCACCGGCGCTAGTTTAATTAACCACTATCGAAGTTTCGACGCAGTTAGCGCTCCACTTGAAGTCCCAACGAACACTGCCTGGCACTGGGCCTGCCTGAACTTCAGAGCTACTATTTACGAATGTAGATAGAGACTTTTAGCTAATCGTGTGTGCCGTATGTTTCGTGTGTACCCTGTGTACCCCATGTACCGGGGCCAGACTGCGCATGCACGCGCGGGTACGGCAAGGGCCGGCCGTTGGTCTGCGGAACTAAGCCACCCTACTGAACGAATGTGCGCATGTCCAATGGGGTCCCGGTACACACGGTACGCACGGAACACGCGGTAAGCTTAAACTCCCTAGTAAAAGAGGGGGTATACCTAACACCCGCAGGATACGTTCAAGCGGTTCAAAACGTAATTCGGATAAAACGACTTACTGGGGGCTCCTGTAGAATTGCGCTTTATGCCTTCCGAGGAAACGTTTGCATGTTTTCTATTTGTATACTTTTAATTTATTTAAAAACACGCCGCGTACCGCTTGTAGAGAGACCTGCGTGAGCGTCGCAGCGCAGGCGCACGAAGAGTGTGCGATGCATTACGGCCAAGTTGTTTTCACGCCTCGGAAGCTACTCACCGGTCCTGGCCTGCATGATGCAAACTATTACCGTATTTATTCGCGTAATTATCGCACCCCTTAAATATGTCGTCCAAGTTCGATTTCTTTTTGTTTCCTGCGCAATGAACACACCCTGAACTAGCGTATGTGTGCGATGTCTAGCGTACCTCTGTTGCCTTCCCATGCGAAGAGGACATGGATACGTTATTGCGGCAGTCTTTCCGATATTAGCAATATCGGCGAGCATGCGTTCCATATTGATGAGGAATAAACTCTCACTAAATACTCACACTAAATATACCCACAAGCCAAAGAAAAAACGCCCGCAGGTTACTGAGTCGGCCGCTATGTCTGTTCTGATGACCCGCACTGTAACAGTGGCAGCCACTTATTGCTAAAACTGTTGTCACTTCGCAGCAAAATCGTACCGGCGCGTACGGTAATTCATGAAAACACGGTATTTTGCGTCACTTTGCAAAGCCGCTGGTGACGGTGGGCGGAGTTTTTATTATGTTTCTGTTTATTATTCGTATTATGTTCATGAGAACTACCGTAAAAAAAAAATTTACCCAAAACTTGCTTGCGTTTTCTGGGCTCATAAATGCTTTGCAAAAACTTTACAACGCGTAATGAACGCACCCCTAAATTTACATGAAATGTTTCGAAAAAAAAAAAGTACGATCATTACGCGAGTAAATACGGTATCTTCATTATGCTCGTAAAATTTGTGGTGAAATAATTGAGTGCCTGATCTGATATCTTAGGCGTGAAAGTTGGTTCCGTAAAAAAAAAAAAAAACGAACAAAAAAGGTGCCAACTCTTGGCGCACAGTGCTGACGTCAATCTGGGGAAGCAAGGATGACAGATCAGGTCGGAAAGGTGCGGTAAGCGGGTTAGCAACGAATAAGCGTGAGAAAGGGCTGTTAGCTTAAGAAGGGTCGTGTCCCTGCCATGTTTTTGTTGACAGGCGACATAAGCTCGCCCATAAACGCGAACGATGTGCAGTAATTGTAACGAAGTCTTGGAACATGGAAGTGGGTTGTTACAAGCGATACTTCATAAAGGTGAAGTTGGTACGCTCTTACTGCCTTGCATTTGGAACCAGGAAACACTTTGAATAAAGCAGGATTTTTAATAGAGCCATTTCGTTATTACGAGAACCTGCTGTATTTTTTTTTATTTTTAAAGGTGCGCACAACCGGAATAGCCGTTTGTTCGCGACGAGACCAAGTTATCCGCTTACAAATGCAAAGAAAAGTTAGTATCCAGCACGGACTGCTTATTGCGCTCTGAAACGAAGTTTTAATGACATAGAGACTCTTTCCGCCAAAAAAAAAAAAGTCGCCAGTTGTTGCTTAACTTGAACTAGAAAAAATAAAGCTTGCATAATGGAACGGCGTACGTTTGGAAGTGTCGCACATATAGGCGAAGTCCCAACTCATAAGAGGTAACATTTCGACCTTTGAAAAGAAAAGGAAACATATTTTCTGAGGAGCTATACACGACCCTCGCACGAATATAGCAACTGCACCAAGAGAGGCCGACGTGAGAATGCGGGCAAAGCGGCGACAAATCCGGTACAATCGTTGGTGCGACGTTCTCACCGACGGCATGCGGCCTTGACGTGGCGGGACGCACCTGGACAAAAACAAACGAGGGTTTTTCCCGGTGTAGCTCCCTTCCACTGTGGCGTCCTCCTCCGCCGAGGGCCTCCGGTGGGTTGGTCGCCCTTGCGCGGCCCTTAGCAATCGCCCGGCAAAGAGCGTAACGGCCGGAGGGGGCGTGGCAGGCGGCGCGAAGAAAGTTCCGTAAAAGCCCGCTGCGGGGAATCGAATAAAGCTTCTCATTTGTCCCACCAGGTGGGGAACACCCGCGAAGTTTGAAATCGTCGCCGTACGGGGAGCTGACCATTTCGTAATTTCGTGTATATTACGGAATTGTGCCCTAGTTTTCTTACCCAAAATTCCGACTGATCAGGAACTTAGGAAAACCACTGCAGATATCCGCAGAGAAAAGGCGTCGATGTTGACGTGAACCTTCTAAAAAACACTGCAGAACTCGGAATAGTTCTTGTGCAATTGGTAGTCGAAGTAATGCTGTAGACTGGGCTACTCGGTAATTCATAGTGATCAACTTCCAACTGATTGTTTATTCACGTAACGGCGAATACATATGCTTTGCCTTAGCAGGAACAATAAAGAGAGAGAAAACAACCAACAAAAATACTGACAAAGAAAGAGCGAATACACCCAACAAGCGCCATACATTTTTGGCAATCACAATCGCCGGAAATATATTTAATTTCGCACTAAAGTTTCTGAAGTCCGAAAGGGGGCGCCACGTAGACGGGCCCAAACAACTCCGTCGGTTTCAACGAGCGATTCAAAAACTGCACACAGGAATGGGGAAGGTCGCACACTATTGTTGTTTTATCCGAGGACAAGTTTTTTGAATACCTCTTTCAATCTCACGTGCAGTTCAAACTATGTTGTCGCACGGCTCACAGGCATTGTTGCCAGCATTCTTTTGGCAGAACACGAATTCGTGGTAGATCTAACAATTCCGATTTCAAAAGTTCCAGGGGCTATCAGCAAAACCGGTTCGGGTTGAGGCGTTTAAAGTGATGCCCTTTAATTTGGGAAAGAAAAAATATACTCGACGAAAATCAGTTGCCTGTCCCTTTGAGCTTAATGAAAGCAGGAACATCCTTCTTGGCGATGTTCCACAGCGACATTTACTCCTCGTTGCACTGAAAAATCTCGGATGTTTGTTATGCACATAAAAATTCATGGTAGCTTCCGAATGAATGCATTTCCTTCTCCCAGCACTCCGGACGGGCTTCAGTTATGACGGAACTGGGTCAGAAGTCAGTCTAGCGACTGTTCCTATTGCCATCCGCGCAATTACCCATGAACTGATTCGGAGCTACGTACGCTTTCCAGCTCAATTGTTAAGAGTAATGACATATTTCAAAGCAATCAATCAATCAATCAATCAATCAAATCAATCAATCAATCAATCAATCAATCAATCAATCAATCAATCAATCAATCAATGCGAGGATAGTATATTTGGCGCAAGCGGCAGCTTTCATAAGGGTTTACTAATATATATGTACCGCGCGCTGTGACGCTGTTGAGAACGCAGGGTTTTGATACAGTCCACCTTATTATCATGTTGTCAGGGAGTAACCCCCACCTCTGCTGTAACGTTTAATGGGACCCTGCAACACGCTTATCGACTATTTTTTTTTTTCTAAATCCGGAATGCTTTCAGAAAGTAGTCAACCAGCACATTCCGTGCTTAGAACAGGGGGGGGGGGGGTCCCAAAGAACGTTTATCTAGACAAAAATGACTGCCCTCAGCCCACCAGATAACGTACGAACATGCCCAAAAGATTTTTTTTTTTTCAATTTTCAATAAAGTTTGTTGCTCATCGTACTCCTCGTATGGGCATACTTCGCCCTCTTGAGGAACGTCACTACGGCTGGATCGCGGCCATTGGCCGCATTCGTTTCAGTTGCGGCTGTAAACACATTCGGTAGCCACTTGAAAGAACAGCACAACAAAAGCACAGCAGAAACTTGAAGGCACATTTTCTCGACCAGAAAATCACCCACTGCCGCTCTGTGCTGGCGATAACTACAGTTTTCGCAGTGCGTTCAGGTACGAAGGAAATACGGAAAATCCGCAAGGGTTGCACGCTGTCTTTAAAGGTGGGATAAAAAAATTCAGATTTTGCGGGTTCAACGCGCCGAAGCCACACTCGCACTATGAGGCGATGCGTAGTGGAGAGCTCCAGACTAATTGTGACCGCCTGCAGGGATCGTTAAAGTGCGCCAAAATGTCGGCACACGGGCGTTTTTTGCTTTCTGCCTCAATCAGAAAAGCAGCCGTCGCGGTGGGGATTGAACCCGCGTCCTTGAACTCATCAGCACAACGCCTTAGCCGCTGAGCTTCCGCAGCGGGTAAGGATAAAAATTGCTAGACGTAGCGTGCACCATTCACGTCCTATGGCCGGTATTAAATGGCGTGGAATGCATGCAGGCAACCATGCGAGTGCGCCGCCATATCTGTGGCCAAGCGTCTGTTGCTAGGCGACGTTGTGCGCACGCCCCCAGATCAGGCACCCCTCTTCTCCTCCATGCAACCGTGTGAGTGCGCCGTCACTGGTTACGCCGGGCTCCGCGGGATGGCGGTACTTGTCCATGTCCGTGGCACATCAGCCATGTCTGTGGCCGTTTCCAGTGTTGCCAAGCGAAGAAAATGACCGCTAAACTTTTCAACGAATACCATCTATACGCCTGTGCTTTTCAGGTGTACAACCCAAACAGCCCGTCCACCTGTTCCCGCAGCCATGGAACCCTGGACCCGCATGGAGTTCCAGGCACTAGTGCTGGCAGTCGCCGCACGGAGCGTGGCACGCGCTGGAGACGACGACTGGGAGCGCACCTTCAAGTTCCCTCACCACTTTGTAACAGGGAATGAGTGTAAGCTCCTTTGTCGATCATTTGCGGGTTGCGGCACTACATCGGCCATGAATACACAATATAACCATGTTTAGTTTGAAAAAAAAGACCAGCCTTTGGTAACTCACACAGGTCAAGTAGAGCAATGACAGACGTTTTGAACAAAAAAGTAACCAAATAAGTAAAAGCAGTCAAATTTCGCGCTTCATCGACTTAGCATTGGCAGAGTGACGTGGCACAGGGCAGAAGTAAAGCATAGTTATCGGTGTGCTAACTACCAGTTCGCATTCAATCGACCTGATCAAACAGAACCAGAGGCACCACTGCAATCTCCCAGTAATGTCTGGTAGCTTCGCTGGGTGGCCGCCAATCGGACAGAAAAGATTCCGTGACGTCATAGAGAAACCTCCGGGAAGTGGCTGGGGAAGTCGCCACAGCTTTACATGTTTCCTTTAGCATCGATTAAATTTCTCTGAAGACGGCGACAAAATTGCTATCCCTGTTATAGGAGCCAAGTGGACGTTGTAATGAACCGAACTTGCATGATGTGTGCATGGACCACGTTTAATAACTTGTACGTGTACTGTGTGTATCCCTCATACACTTCATAACATTCTTCTTCGTATTCAGACTGAGGTTGTAACTAACATAAAAGCAGCGCAGCTTGAACAAGGACCGCATTGCCGTGATGCACCTTCACACACAACCCTCCCTATAATGGTATTCTCGGAACACGAAACCGGCTTTGTTATAGACGACTCTTTGTTAAAAGCAAGTATGCTTTGCTGTCTGTATACGCTCGAGTGGGGATCCAGCTCGAGTGGGGATCCAGCGTGGTACCAGCGCAGCTTGAACAAGGACAGGAATGCCTTGATGCACGTGCACAGTAAATCCTCGTTATAACTAACTCCTGGGAACGAGAAACCGGCTTTGTTATAGAGGACACTTTGCTAAGAGTGAATGTGATGGGCTATCGATACACTGCAATATGGATCATCAAACATTGAGAAATAAGCGATTTCCGTATAACGTTGGTTTACTGACACAAGTGCTGGCGTGACGCACACACCAGTACTGGCCTTTGTCGCGCCTCTCTGCAGATACTTACCTCAGTGAGGCACGGGGGACTCCCAAGCTGCTTTTTCTGCATACTCAATTGCAAACCATTATAAACTGCGTGTAGGTCCGTTTTTCAGGCCCTACTGGAGATATGAAACCGTTCTATATACGATTGCATTGCCATTATCTCCGTGTTTTCTGTTCGGACGCGAAATGCTTCAATCTGAATACCGCTTTGCGTCCCGCGTGCGGCTGGAAGGCAGCAGAAATGCAGTTACGCGCTCGCGCAAGGGGTGCTTAGGGGGATTTGTGCGCATGCGCGGTGTAGCTCTTCCGCTCCACTCCCCTGGCGCGCATTTCGGTTACACGCTAAACTAAACGAGTGCAATAGTAGGAGATGCTTTGCGGCGCTATGAGAAACAATACTAACACTTAGGTTGCGCATGCGCTGTGCAGGGAAGCCCAAGCCCTGGCCTCCCCCGACGCCACGGTGGTTCATAGCGGCCGTCGTCTGCAGTGTGGTCTTCTTTGTAGTCACGGTGATTGCCTTCATCTTGTGCCACTTGAAGAGGCGACGCATGCTGGAAAGAACGGTGAGAAAACAACTTCAATCAATCAATCAATCAATCAATCAATCAATCAATCAATCATCAATCAATCAATCAATCAATCAATCAATCAATCAATCAATCAATCAATCGAAATAATCTTTAACAATATTTTAAGTGAGCATATCGTGGTCGGGGTCATCAGTGAAGACTGCGTTGGTGCGGCCGGCCATCTTCGCTCTTTCTGATTTAGCAGTAGCTGCGCGTCGGGGCAAGAGCTGGCCAGTGTACTTTCCCACTAATCGAGTAAGGGGTTGGGGATAGGGGGAAGATGCGGGTTTCGTTGGCATTCCCAGACACTGTGGCAAAGTGTAGCTGGAGTCCGGCAGGGGATACAGAGGGGATCAGAGTAGGTTGGATGACGTGTAGTCGTTTTGGGTGTGGGTGTGTGTTCGTCTGCAGTTCTCCCAGGATGACTTCCTGTCGATTCGCGCCTAATCGGTGACAGGAGGGTATAGTTCTTTCGGTAGCGTGATAAAAGTTATTACGAGTGTTCTCTGCTTTTTGCCTCTATGAACTCGACGTTTAAGATGTAAGAAAGGTGCGTTGTCGGTAACACGTACGTCATCCACTTAGAAACATGGCTTAACTCGCGAGAAAAATCTCAACCGTCGCTTTGGCCATAGCTTAGCAAGTTGTACTATAGGTAAGAGTAATGTTTATGATGTGTCGAGGCAATGAAGAAGCGCTAGAAGGAATTAATGCAAACCTGCGTGCATATGGAACGTTTGGGTGTTTTTGGTGCAGGTTTAATGTTTTCGACCAGGCTGTAAACACACTGCAAAGACTAACCGTTAATAAACAACGAGAGATAACGTGGAGCTTACTCGCCACAATAAGTGTTTGATAAGAACGCAAACCTATAGATGTTATGAAACGTCGAGCTGTGAGAACTATCGTCAGCTTCAGTGATCTGCCACGTATGCTCGCGTTTGCCTCTTCTGGGATCCTTTTATATGCTGCTGAGAAAGTAAAATGTCGTTCGAGTGACTGTGTCGAGATCGTGCGTGTCCTTATCAGTGGCCTTTATAGCAACACCTAACGTGCTAAAGCAAAGGGTTACCGAATGCATCATCTCTATTTCTCGTGTGTTTTATGATGCTTGTATCAACGCATGATGCGTAATCACCATCATGGGGAAGAGAAAAACGGAATACATGAACTTCAGTACGAGCTGATTTTGGCGCGCGTTTTAGTTCGCTTATTTAAATGACACAATCAATTCTAACTATTAATAATTATAATTACCCACAAATGGGTCTACTTATTTATAGTTATATTGAATTAGATAACAAATATTTGTAGTTATTAATTCATTCACTAATTCACCAGTATCGAGAGTGCAACGGTAACTGGCATTCGTCATTTATTCTACCGTTCTTTGCTTCGGCAGCTGGCGCAGCAGACGGTTGTGCCGCCACCCTTGGCCCCAGCGACGTCCGGGGCACAGACGTACTGCTACCAAAACCAGCAGCCCTTTGTCTCGGGTGCAGTGACGTCTCCTGTGGCGCCGTACCCTCCACAACAACGCGGCTACCCGCCGCAGTCCATGCCCTACACACAGGTACCGCTGTACGCCGCCCACAACGGTGACTCTTCACAGCCTCCGTTCGCACCATTGCCAATGGCACCACCACTGGATGCGCCGCCACCTTACACTTACGACCCAGTCCACAAACAGTGAAGCCACCGAAGAAGCCACCAACGACGCCCGGCAGAGAATGCCGAGGCAGGTGACAATTACAGCGCCACGTCTGAAGACCTTATATGCTGACCACCACGATGGTAGTTGGTTATGCACCACCTGCACAGGGTTGTGAAATGCAGCGAGCCCGCCAAGTTACCTGGAGAAGACCTGTTGTCTCTACAGCTGCTGTTGAAGCCGTGATGCAAGGTTGCACAAACAAGACACGAGAACAGAAGATGACAATTGACCGCAGTTAGCATGCGTCAACTCCTACGGAGGCCACGGTATTGTGCGCAGGACTCTTTGCTTGATGCGTAGAAGGTTGTTGGAACTGTTGTACGAAATGAAGAAAAAAACAACAGCCTCCAAGTCTGATCCTGCGGTTCAACGAGTGTCGTGTGTGTGTGTGCGTGTTCAGTTAGTTACTCTTGCATGTCCGGGACATGGAAGATTTTTACCCTGGCTGGTGCCGCCCTTCATTCCGTTTGAGTGTGTGGATTTCCGTCGCACAACTCGCCCTGGCTGGAATCACCGGACCACGTGCGATGGAGGACAATAGGGAAGCTCGACACGCCCACGGAGTTGCACTGTGATAACCCTCTTGAAAAGAAACGGCAGTGAACGCCGAGTGCTCCATTTGTAGATACAGTAATAAATTGAGATATGATGGGTTAGCATTGAATTGCGTCTTCCACCGTGCGTTTTCCATCTCTATAGTTTCAATTTACGCGTGTTTCGCACAAGACACCATCTATATCTTATACAGAACTTCCCCGAAGACCCGTTTCCACAATACCCACTGGCGAGCCCTGGGAGGAAGCGCTGGGCATCTCAGACCTGATGATCCAAGAGAACCTAAAGAACGAGCGGCCGAGGTCGCTGGCACGCTGCGTCTGTGGGTCGTATACCATCTCCCAAACCAGGACTATTCAGAAAGGGTCTCTCTCTCTCTCTCTCTCTCTCTCTCTCTCTCTCTCTCTCTCTCTCCTCTCTCTCTCTCTCTCTCTCTCTCTCTCTCTAGTTCACTCGCTCTCAACACCTGATATTTCCTGGTGGGACCGACTCTATGTGATTGCGGCGGGAAGTATAGGACGTGTGATGTGACGGCGATGTTATTTAGTAAGTCCAATATCGCTCATTTTAGATACTGATAATTTGAAGCGAAGATGCGTACGGCTAGGGTATAGTGCACGTTCATTTTGCGTGTGCGAAAACTCAGATGGCTAATCTGATGCGAATTCGTTTTATTCTTGGTAAAAGCTCCTACGTAACATCACTTGGTATGCATTTCTAGCAGATTAGTTATCAACAGACACTTCTTCTAGATCAGTACAACCATGAAGTATATACCAAATGTTTTTAAAAGATTCACTGCTATGCGACTCGCTTCAGTCATGTTCTCCTCGCCAGTTCACGTGCGTTCGCACGTGCAGTGGAGAGCACAGCGCCGAGTTCGCGAATCCGGTTGCCGCGGGTTCTTGCGCATAGTAACGTGGTCTACTTTGGGAGAGATGTGAAAGCCTGCACGCGGTCTTTTTAAAATTATTCGGCCCTGCCAGTCATGGAGAACTTTCTGCAGCAAGTTCGGAAATCTATGTTAGATGCAACAGCTAAGTCTCCAATGGGGGAAACGGGCCGCCAGCTCTGCTGTTTCTCCAGCTTTGCAACCCTATAAGCTGCGTCATTTTTTTTGTCTAGAAGAAGCTCTCACCTAAGATTGAAGCTTTAACGAGTTGTCACATAGTTTAAAACCTAACAGCGCTAACGATGAGCGATGTAGGGCAAGAAAGGCAACCTCAGCGCTGTGCCCGAGTCTTGCGAAGTCTGGTCCGTATATAGTCGGTTGTAATGTTTCAAGTTTTGGAGCTCTAGTGCTCCTTTTGGAGCTCTAGGCCTCCTATTCACTTACAATGCAAATACTACCAATTACTGCCTTTCCTGCGGTAGATGCCCTCCTGCCCATACCCAACTCGACCTTTCCCAAGAACACGCGTGGCGTCTTCCCCCGACGAACATCTCCCCAATCCCGCAATACTCAACCTTATCAATCCTTCTCATACCCCTCCCCGGAATGCCGTGCATGCGGTGCCCTCGCCACGTTTTCGTCACAACATATATGGATGTCCTAAATATTTGTTTCCTTCAATCGGGTCCAAAACTTATCGCTATGACGCCACACTCAAAAAGGTTGAAGAGTGCTCGTAACCCTAGCTAGGCCGCAATATTGCAAGATCTCCATCCCCGGTACCACGTCCCCACGACACCAAACGTCGTGCCACAGGCAGTAATCTTAGAAGAAGCTCATTCTCTGTCCTTTCCACTAACATTCGTAGTATCGTTCAAAAACGCGAATCCCTTGCCGACCTAATTCAAACATCAGAATGGGACATAGTCATACTTACAGAAACCTGGCTATCATCAACTATAGATGACTCCGAAATTTTTCCATATTTACCAGACTTCCTCACCTCTCGACGTGACCGTATACTAAAACGAGGGGCGGTGTAATGATAGGAATTAAAGCATGCGTCCGTCACAATAAAATCCAAATGAACCCACCTCTAGAGATGTTCTGGCTATCATGGGAACGCCCGCAAGGTCTTATAATCTTAGGCGTGTGTTACCGACCACCAAAGCAGGACTTGGATTTTGTTAGATGCCTTAACGATACTCTAAATGATCTGCACAAAAAGCATTCCCGTGCAGATTTTATACTATTTGGAGACTTTAATGACCCAAATATAAATTGGACTAATGACTGCTAACTAGCTCGAGGGAATGCAGCGAATTTGTTAATTGCATTGAGAATTACCAGCTAACACGCCCATGCTACAAGGTAAACTGAACAAACAACTAACATATTAGATCTCATCCTCATGTCCGACCCCAGTAGCCTTCAATCCCTTCACTACCTTTAAGAATTAAGTGTCCACAAAGTAATTCTAGCCTCGTTTTCCTTACTGTTTGAAAATTAAAAAAGCCAGCCCCAAACAAATTAAATTGGAATTACCGCGGAAACTACGAAGCATTTAAACACTGAACTTGAAGAATTTTACGCAGTATACAAAGACGAATTCTATAGCCGTTCCATGGAAACAAACTGGGAAATGTTTCGCGCTAAACAAAATGCATTCACGAACAAAGTCATCCCGTCATGAACTTAAAAACTGTGTTAATACGGGCTTGTTGGTACATACTTAGTTTGATAACAGTGCTAGGACAGGACACAGAGAAGGCGGCACGAGACTGGGCGCTGACTAACAACAAAGGGTTTATTTCGCCGTCAATTACGATAAAAAATAAGAAGTCTGCGCCATGGTTTAGCACTGCTATAAAAAAACTAATCAGTAAAAGAAAGCGTCTTTTCAGGAAATCCAAAGAAAGAAATAGACCGGACACTTGGCAAGCTTAACATAGTGCTGATAAAGAAGTGAATAAGGCCATTCACACTGCTAAAAAAAGCGTTTTATCAAACAACACTTCCCAACATGCTCAAAATAAACCCGAAGCAGTTCTGGAAAACCATAAATCCATCCGTCGTTCCCGAGGTTGCCTTACCAGACAGCTCTGGCGAACAACTCAGCGATAGTGAAGCTGCCAAATTATTTAACAACGCTTTTTGCGCAGTATTTACCAAAAAACAACACGGCTCTTTTCCAACAACTACTTACAGAGCACAAGGTGAACTCATGCCACCCATAACAATAGCTGTGAATGGAATATATGCATCATCAACAATAAGAAACTTTCACCAGCTGCTGGTATAGACAAACCCACCAGTAAAATACTGAAAAACATAAAAGAACTAACAAGTGATACTCTAGCTTTGCTATTTACGCAATCTCTTTCCTCGGCTTACCTCCCCACTGATTGGAAAATCGGAAAAATCCCCCCAGTTTTCAAAAGCGGTAGTAGAGCATCCCCACTCAATTATCGACCCATATCATTAACGAGTGTCCCATCGAAAATAATGGAACACATCATATTCACAAACATCATCAACCACCTTGAACGAAACCATTACTTACACCCTGTGCAACATGTATTTAGAAAAGGCCTATCGTGTGAAACTCAACTGCCGCATTCATACACGATCTTCACGTCAACTTCGACAACAATACACAAACAGATGCTATATTCCTAGATTTTGAAAGGCGTTCGATAAGGTGTCACATCACCACTTAATGGCCAAACTTGTACAGCTTAATCTGGACCTTGACGTTTTAGCATAGCTTAGCGACTTCCTTACCAACTGAAAACAGTTTGTGTTAGTTAACAACAAGTCCTCACACACACACACACACCCCGTTCTTTCAGGTGCACCACAAGGCACAGTCCTGGGCCCTCTCCTCTTTTTAATATATATCAATGACCTCGCATGCAATATTGTTAGTCAAATCCGCCTATTCGCAGATGATTGTGTCTTGTACACTATAATGAATAGCACTGAAGACCAAACAAAATTACAAGCAGACCTTTTAGTAGTGAAAAAAATGGTGCAAAAATGGGAAAATGTCCCTCAATGTCACTAAATGCAAAGTCGTTTCCTTCCACAGGCATAACCAACCACTCACTTACAGCTATACGCTTAATAACTCAATCCTACAGACAGCTAACACATACAAGTAC